>JAZGTI010002646.1:9837-35160 GCA_036877585.1 Botia kubotai | reverse complement strand
AGCACTGAGCGCCATCTAATGTATAATATCAAAATATTAGGCTTCATTTTACGTCATCTCTATTTAGTTATCTTCTAACCTCTTAGTACACTGTCCATCAAACAGATAATCAGAATCAATTGTAGTGCATTCAGGGCGCTCACTGTGAAACAATGTTATAGAAAGGAGATGTATACAAATCTTTATAAAAACTATCACTACATAACATTAGATATTAGTACACGCAAGCGAAGCACATCATAAACTCGAATAGCCAGTTTTATCCTCCGGTCCTACAGACGGCGCTGTTACGCGATTTTATATCACTGTTCTACGTCAAGTAGGGTCAACTCATCACCTGTAACAGAAATTAACAAACATAACCACCCCGGAACACATTTCCCATGGATTTTTTCTGACAATGCATCGGTAACTTCACAACATATATATGTATATATATGACAGCATATAAGGAAACCAGTGTTGGTGGATAAATTATTTTTGCCTTTTCCATGAGAACTACTAACCGTATGTCTGTTAGCCAGCAAGCTAAATAGCTGCCGTGTTCTTTTGCGCAAGTGTTAGAAACCAAATTGTATTTTAATTTAAATACGGGGTGTTTTGTAGTGCATCTCATTATTAAATGTATTTATTAGTGTGTTGTTGTCTCGTCTATGTCAAAAATGCTTTTCTGGTAGTGTAGCTGGGAGCTCCGATTCCTGCTTTTACTTTTGACTGATTTTTACGCAACAGAGATATTTTTCCTGATCTGCTGTATAACTCCCTATACGTCCTTTAAGTTAAGTAGTTTCCGTTTAATACGACTACTTAAAAGGATGTTTACTTTTTTTAGTTTGTGGCTGGAATGACAAACGTCACTATATGGCGTTTTGGCCCTGCGACTGTTTAAAAATAGTGACAGATATTTTGACAGCATACGGCGTAACGCAGCTGTTAGCCCAGATGTATGACGTGACGTGAGTCCACTGGTGTCGTTTCACAGTTATGCAAGGTATAGATATAGAATGTTTCTGGAGGAAAAGTTCCTTTCCCACATGTAGCAGGAAATGCACCACTTTTTAGTTCTGTGTTGTTTTATTGTATTTTATACACACACACACACACACACACACACACACACACACACACACATATATATATAATCTTTTTTTATTGCAGGCAGCTTACAGATGTAGTTGGGATCTGGCAACAGTGACCATGGTGCTGTGCTGGGGTGGTTTGTTAGTGTTGGTGGCCCTCTCCCAAGCTCTGGGTTCTCCACAGCACACAGAAGAGACCTCTGTGCCAGAAGAATGGGTCCTTCTTCATGTTGTGCAAGGCAATATTGGTGCAGGAAACTACAGCTACCTGCGTCTTAACCATGAGGGACGCATTATCTTGCACATGCAGAGCCTCAAAGGAGATGCAGATCTCTACATCTCTGACAAGACACTGCGGCCAAACTTTGATACCTACAATCTTCAGTCTACTACCTGTGGCCAGGATATGGTGGTGGTCCCAGGGGATTTTGTTAGACCTGTTGGAATCGGGATCTACGGACATCCTTTCTACATGGAGAGCGAGTTTGAGATGAAGGTGTTTTACGACCAGACAGCACCGGCAGCAGATGAAATTGAGAAAAACTCCTATTCTTCAGATGAGACTCCTGGTCAGTCTCAGCACTCTCAGGGCCCCAAAGAAGCAATGGATGAAGAGGACTCAATCCTATGGACTATTCTAATTGGAATTCTTAAGATCGTACTTGAAATTTTGTTCTAATTTTGACATGTGAATTGCCAAATACTACACCTGCCACAATGAAGCATTCTGCCCATTTAGATAAAATACACAAAAATATTGTCCTGATTTTTGACAAGGAACAGTAAATTCATTGCCTGTCCTTTAAATCTTAAGTTACCACCATTCTATATGTAATGTACATTTCCTCCATGATTTTGTTTATATGCAAATGATATATTTGCTAGTCAAATTAGACAACATATCAACATAACAGACAGCATTTAATGTTTAACACAAATTTATTTGACCTCTTATTACATTTTATTGACAGCATCAAAACTTTGTACTGACCAAGGATAGTTAATTCTAAGTTTTAAACTGTACTATGCAATCACCTTGTGTCAAAGGTTGTACAGCTGTGCCTATTGTGAAGAAGAGCCTGTTGATTTAAAAACGGCGAACTTCTGCGCCTGTAGTTGTAAAATACAAATAAAATAATCACTTATTTTTGAGATTTATTGCACTAAATCCATATATGGGTATTCAGTATCTGATTTTGTTGCTTTTTTGTGGCTTTTCATTGCATTTTGAACATCAAGGAATCAAAGGAAAGTAGGTTAGTTTGGTAGACAGAAACTCAAATTTAAAACATGGCTTATAATGTGCATATCTGGGTATATAAACCTTTGCGGTGGTATGCACAATGTGCTTTGTGCTGTGTTAGTGTAGCTGCATTAGTGTTTTTAGGGTACCCCATAAAACTATGGAAGTGGCTTCATGTGTTATTACAGAAACAGGGCATCTTAGGATAAACGTAATTGTATTCACTTAGCAGATGATTTTTATCTAAAGTGAGTGAGCATTTTGCCACGCATGAGTTAGTTTTTTGGGCCTTGTTTTCTAACTTAAAAAAATAGCATTTATTTGAGCCATCACATGTAGTCTTAATACAATTTACAAAAAAAAAGTTATTTACATAATTGTAAAACATAATTTTTAAATACTAGGGAGTCTGGAGATCGTGGAGATTTATATTAATTTCCTGAACAGTGAAACCCAATGGATAGTTTATGATAAACTAGCCATTTTAATATGGCAAGTATATGACATATTACTCAAGCGCCAGAAGCCCATGTGACGTCATGTGTGGTGGACGGAAGCGTGTGCAGTCGCACACTGTCATACGACCTTACGTGCAGAGGCTTATAAACGAAATCATGTGAGAAGCTGAAAATCATAACACCACAAATCTTTCTATTAATTTATTATTAGCTCGCATCATGTTTCGTGCAACGTTAGCGATATGTGGAAGAACGGTTGCTCAAAGAGTAAGTCAACACAACGGTTTGTAAGACCTTTGTCTTTTAGTTGTAATAATCATGTAACATAAACAGCATGTGTTCTGCTGTCCTTTTTTAATACAACCAATATTCACCAATAAAACAGAAGGTTGGCGTGAGGTTTGAAAATTACGGTAACGCTTGGGCTACTATAAAGTTACTGTGATTTTGGTTTTAATCACTAATTTTTCTTTCAAATAGTTGATGTCTTCTGTCTCTGGAGAAAGCGCACTTCCATCAAATCTGCGACTTCCTTCGAATCTTATCGGAGTCCCGCGAGAAAGTGAGCTAACAATTTATTTTTTAACTTTTGTTAAAATAAAACTGAATTGCCCACCACTGTTAAATGAAAACCATACATTTTTATTGCACTGTGTGAAGATTACACTGTAATCTAGTTTTACAGTAGTAAAAATAACTAGTAATTAAAATACTAAAGCATGAACGAGCTTTTGTTCCGTGGTAAATCTAAAAGTCAAGATATAATAAGATATAATATTAAGAGCAGTAATTGTATAGATTTATAAATAAGTATTTTTGTAGGTCCATTCACACTGAGCAATGTAATTTTTCAATATGTGTTACAAGTGGATCAAACTCTTGTTTCAGAAAGGGCTTCTCCATCTAGCTCTGAACATCCGGTGCTGCGAAGATGTGAGGCTGATATCCCAGCTCACCTGGCACCCTCTCAGACATGGCTTCATTCTTTAGGTAGTCGCGACAGTGAACCTCTTGGTGTGGTTGACCTACACCCTGATGTCTTCTCAGTACCTGTCAGGTAACTCGTGTTGTTCTTTTATTGATTTCTGCAAAGAATTTAGTATTTAAACTAGTTCTACTTGATATATCAAAAGGATTAAAATATCATAATGGTTTGCATTGAATGAATAATTTTAATAAAAAGTTATGTGTAGTTAAAGTTTTACGTCGATGCAGAAAGCAGAAAGACTGGCACCCAAATATTTGTTGGAATATGTGTGCCTGTGTGTGCATGCATGTGCTTTAATGTTTACAAGACTATCAACAAGCCGTGATGATCTTACAGCAAAATAATTTGAGAACATGAGTCAGTCCCAGGCACCCACAGCTTTGTCAGATATGTTTTTATGTATTGCAGCTTTCAGTTGTTGTGTGATATCTGTGATATCCATAGTACAGGTGTGAACCATAGGAGTTATTTTGAAAACAAAATAATACATAGTAGTTTTGTTATTAGGCTGGATATTCTCCATGCTGTAGAGGTCTGGCAACGGAATTTCAAAAGAATAGTGAGTACATGTTTATCGGTTGTTATGAAATGCATCTGATACATAGTGTGAAATTTGTTCTCTAAAAATATGCATGTAGATACTGTCAAAATGATGTCTTTAAATTTCATACATGGTTTGTGTGATAATCATGAAATATGCAGAGCCATGCAAAGGTGAAGTCTAGAGCTGAGGTCAGTGGTGGTGGCAGGAAACCATGGAAACAGAAAGGAAGTGGCCGGGCACGCCATGGAAGTATTCGTGCTCCACAATGGAGAGGAGGTGAGATACAGGTCTTGCCAGAATCTCTTTACAAAGAGAAAAAGACTTTACAAAGACTTTACATATTTGTAATAATGTAGCATTGGACATATTGAATCTCTGAACAAATGCTCCTCTTGCCCATTCAGGAGGCGTGGCTCATGGTCCACGGGGACCAACCAGCTATTACTACATGTTACCTATGAAAGTGCGAGTGCAAGGTTTGAAAATTGCCCTAACTTCTAAACTGGCTCAGGTGAGTGGGAGACTTATACATGTTCTGTTAGCATAAGACTTAAACTTAGAAAGTTCTAGATGGCTTAAATCTTACTCTTTCCCCAGGATTATCTTTATGTTGTGGACTCACTGGAGATCCCCACTCCAGACCCTGACTACCTACAGGATCTGGTCAAACACAGACAGTGGGGGGACTCAGCCCTCATTGTCGATGTGTAAGTGCACTAAAGTGATTGTTTATACCATTGACATCTATTTGTTTTCCTCAATCTATTTTTACATGTTTCAGAGGTGAAGAATTTCCTGAGAATATTCTTAAGGCCACTGAAGACTTGAAAACAGTGAATGTCATTCCAGCTATAGGTAACCCCCCTTCAACTATTCATAGGTCAATGTGTTAACAGTCAATTATGTTAAAACCTCTTCTGTGTTAACTAAACACAGGCAAATAGAAGTGAAATTTGTATTAGAGATCAAATGTGTCTTCAAAACTTTTTCAGATGATTTTGAAACTTTCTGATACATGTCATTTTCACAGGTCTAAATGTCCACAGCATGCTGAAACATGAGAGTCTGATTCTCACTCTGGAGGCTGTGAAATTTTTGGAACGGAAGCTTCTTTGGCATGATGTGCGTTACACTCCCCTATATCCCTTTAAACTCCCCTACAGTGACCTGCCATAAACAATACAGACCTTATTAAAATGTTTATTTCATTGAAACAATGATCTGAATGTATCATTTCATACACACAGCATAGAGAACAACATAAACGCATAATAAAACTAAATAAATAGTAGCATTAAAATGTATATAAAAGGAATCGGAAATGTTCTGTTCATCAGGTCATTTTTGTCGGAATAATGCCTTTGGCTAAATCGTGTCTGATTTCCCATCTTAGCGCTGATCGCTTCTTCTCTGTTGGGACCACGTATGTGTTAGGGATGTATGTTTTCTGAGGTCTCGGCTGTAATGACAACAGAAGATGGGCCAACGTGAGAATCCAGGCATGACATTAAATCTAATGAAATATAGAAGTGTTTTAAATCCTTACTGGTGGAGGCTGATAAAGAAGTTGTTCCTGAAGATTTAAATATTAAAATAAAATATTATTAGCAACCCTTTAATAACCTTGATCCAAGAATTTGATTGTGAAGGTACACACTATAATTCTTTTGATCTTAATAAAACAGCACATTGATGATGTTTACTTCATGGCCTTTACTTCAAACCTCAATGGAATAATACAAAAGAAGTAATATAAACCAAAATGATTACTGATACCCTGATGGCCCAGTGCAGCTCCTTCCTGCTCTTCTCTCCTGGAGGTTTAAACATTTCCCAGTCCTGCTTATACTGGAAATACCTGAGAAAAATCAAAGTTATCACTGTGGTGCTCAATGTTTTTTTTTAAACGCACCTCTGGTCTATTCTGTTTGCTCAGTAGTATAGTATGTCCTACAATTGTAAGTATTAAAATGAATTAAGTTCCAAGTACTATTTATAAATAATGAATATTGTTGAATACTGTTATAAATAATGAAATACTTTGCAACTGGATCAGTTTTCTTCCAGTTCCTTGTGTGGGGATGATCAAAAATTGGTCGTATAACTAAAGGGGAAAAACAGATCTTATGTAAAAACATTATGACAATAATAAGACAGACACTGAAAAAAAACTCCTGTCAATCATGAACTGTAACAAAATGTTATAAGTCAAAAACAAAAAAACAGAACTTACATGACTTTGAACGAGGTCGGATATCACTTTCACTGTGTGATCTTGTCTGTTACAGTCATAGACAATTTAAAAATGTTATAAGCACAAACCACAATAGGTTATTATTGTAAGACTGACAAGTATCTGTGTACTGACCATGCATTTGACGTATTTATGGAATGCACTTGGGGGTTCATCAGTCACTGAACTGGATATGTTGCTATAGTTTTCTTCACTCTCAGAGTCATACTGTACACGAGGGGCACTGATCCGCATATGATCCAAACGCTCTTCCAGCTTGCCTACTGCACCTATAACACATGCATATCAATATAGTCAACAAGAGGTTACTTAAATTATATTCTATAACTCCATATTAAATGTAAAACCATATAAATACTGAGAACAGATGGATATGCTTCTTCAAAAATGTCTTTCCTATTCTTCTTCACTACCTCCACTAGATTTTCACTCTCTGTGTTCTCTCTACTAACAGAACATTCACTCTCCTCTTCACTGTTGTCCCAACTCATTTCCTCCTAACTCATTTCCTCCTTCTTCTCACTTTCATTCTCATCACATTTTTGTCCTTTGTCTTTGTCACATAGCTCAAACTTCTTTTCTCTTCTCTTTAATATCTTTCAACTTTCTACTCTCTTTTTCATCTACCTCTACTTCCTCTCTTCTAGTTTTCCTCTTCCTTACTTTCTTTACCATTTTCTTCTCTTCAAGTTCCTTTCTTTCTACCTCTTCCTCACTTTCCCCTCCTCCTCACTCACTTTATCTTCTATCTCTTCCTTACATTCCTTTTCACTTTCTATTTCTTTTACCTCCTAATTGACACAGCCTAAGTTCCTTTTATTCATTTTCTCATTCTTTTTGCCACCTCCCATTACAAATGGTTCCTTCTCATTCTTACCATCTCTTTCAGGCTCTCTCACAATTTTCCTAGTCTCTTTCTAAAATATTCCCTGTCTTCCTCCTCACTTTCTCTAAACAGTCCAGAAAGAAAAGAACTGTGATTCTTCATTGTCCTTGTTTTCATTTTTTAAACTGCCTTGAAGTAAAAAAGGAACTGAGCTTCTGAGTCAAAGCAGATGGCTAAAAGGGAGGGGGACTGTAACTAAGATTACCATTAATAAACGGCAGGGGTGTTTAGGGACAGTAGCGGCCCCTGGTGTGTGGGAGGTTTTATTGCATGAGAAGAGAATGATCACCAAACATAACTTCAGGACTTACTAGAATCTTCACTGTGTGTGGACTCATCACAAACATGAGACTTGCCATGATGCTTTCTAAATGAACAGAGAATTAGTTTAAATGCATGTAGTTGCCACAGGTAATTGTGTTGTACTTTTACTTGGTACATCGACTATATGAAAAACATGTTTAGATTTGAGTTCATACCTTAACACTTTCCTTTTAATCACTGGCTTCGAATGAGCCCAGTTTTTTTTGTCAGGACTTGTGGCCTGACTGGCATCTGAATAAAAGCTTTCAGAGGGCCTTTCCTCAGTCTCCAGTCTGTTGGGTGCTGTGGAGGGCCGGGCTGGTCTATGAGATATCGAGTGTTGTGAATATGAGTCATAGGAATGATTCATATCTGAGTGTCCAATATCTTCCTCATTAAACGTGGAGGTAAACATCTAGATAGTGAAAAGAGAAAAACATCAATATTGCACATAGACAGAAATATTAAACATGCTCCATTTAAGTTTTAAGGAGTTTAAACACATACATCTCTGTGTTGTCCCGCTGAACTGGTGTTAAAGAGACCATAATTCCGGCTGGGGCCAATGTTGGTCAGATGAACTGGGAGAAACACATTATAAAGTTTTAAACAGGTTACCCATTTACGGTTAATGTATTACCTACCATCATCTAGTCACATAAAGCAGGAATAACTGCTCACCTTTCTCTTTGACGAATGCAGGCGGACTTTTGCTCGATCTGCTGTCAGATGAAGACGTCCACTCAGTCGAGCCCTGACTCCTTGACTTCTCGTGACGAATGAGCTGATCTAAATCTAGTCGAGATTCAAAAACATGACATAATTATCTTTAGGGTAAAGCCAGGTATGTCATAAATAAATAAAATTCAATCGGAAAAGCGAATACAACGCACCTTGTTTGAATTCCCGCAGTCTTTGTTTGGGAATATTATTGTATCCAAGCGCAGCCAACTGCTGCTGAATCTCCTCCTCTGAAAAGTCTAGATGATCCATTTCTGGATAAACAATGACACATGTCAGATGACAATCGTATATATCTTCTCATTTACATTTTGTTCAGTAGCTTCTCTCCAAATAAGAAGAGCATCTAAGCATGATGACTTAAAACAAAACCCGCTGTCGAGACACTTTTTCAGTTTGAATGTGTAAATATGAGGCTTGTTGTATAAACAATTTGGAAAATTTACAGCACAAATTCTGATCTGTTTTGATTACCTTTAAAACTGCCAGATTTAGTGATCGTTGTCTTTAGTGTCAGGACAACGGTGGCGGTTTTGTTTTCAAAATACGAAAGAGGAGCGAATGAGACAGCACGTCCATGACAGGTTACAGCGCCCTCTGTTGTATGGGAATCCTCTGATGATGACCTTACTAACCAGAATAAATAATAAACATTTAATAATAAAGTTGTTGTTGTTCTTTTCGGCGTTTGAAATTTAATACGTTTTATAATTTTTAAAAAATTACTAACCGTCATATCAAACATATTTGTTTTCCTTTAGAAAATCGACCATCGTAATCAGTAGTTTGAGCGATCTAGAGTAAGATTTCTGAATCGTATGTCGTGCTTTTATGAAAAGGTAATTTTTTTTGTACTGATGATGGTTTTGGTTAATTTACAGTATAGATAACATCCAAGAAAAGGGGCAAAAATGGCAGGGGAGACGACAAAATGCAAAATAAAGCACATAAATATTTGAAATAAATACTGTGTAGTTTACAAATGTTAAAATTGTTGGTTAATTTTGTTATTGGGCTAGCCTGCCTGGCTTTACTAAATAAGATCATGCAAATGTGTTTTAGTAAATGTGCATATATGGCAAAAATTATTTAATCCAAATTACAATAAATTTACAGTGATGAGATATGTAGATTATTTACAAGCGGTACCCACAGGAACATGAGCCACGCCCACTTTACGCCATCCTTTATACTTCCATCAAATCACCTTCCAGTTCTCAGCTCGGCTCATGAATAAACATACATTTTAATACAACCTCAAGTTGCTAGTCCATGGTGTGGAGGTTTGGTTGGGGGATTTTGTCAGAAAAACCGTGAACCCCAACAAATCTCCTAAAAAGGACTTTTTCGCTTCATCCCAGTCGTCTGGATGACCATGGCTCTCCGAGCGTCCCTGCTCGGGATTTTACTGCAGTTAGTCCTGATCAGCTCTGCACAGGTAGGATACAATTATTTCTTTGGCAGTAGAGATGGACCGATTAACTGTGTTGTGTTGAGATTTAATTGTGCATTTGATTGTAGATTAAGTTACATTATGGTTATTGTATTAAGATAAAATAATCGCATGATCTGTTTATAGAAAACAATGAATGTTTGATTATTACAGTGATGGGAGATTGCCAGAGAATACCCCAAAGCAGTTACGTTTTTAAGAAAAGCACTATATATATTTCTGATCAGTATTTCTTATATTTCTGTTCTGTTTATTGATGGAAAGCTCCCTTTTTACCAAGATCATGTTATTAGCAAAAATACCTTATTGCTTTTAGTGGCAGTAAATTGGTACAGGTGTTTACAGTTATCACTTCTCCAATATCAGATGAGACCCATTGAGATGCCTCTAAGCAGAGCATCAGACATGCCTACAATGACTTCTTTGTCCCAAGCACTATGGAGACTGAACCAAGTGGATTTCAGAATAAAGTCTGAGTTTTGTGTGTGTGTTTTTAGAGGGGGCCGGTTGGTCCGAGAGGGCCTCCTGGACCCCCAGGGGTTCCTGGCTTTTCAGGCGTTGATGGCATTGACGTGAGTCTCATAATTTTTTACACCTCTGTACAGTGTATTAAGAAGCATCAAAATTTCTGTCCACATACTGCACACAAGCTACCTTTATGAACGTATAATTGATACATTCTTAAACATCTTACAAAGGTATTTAGATAAAGTTTTGTCTGATTTTAGGGTGAGAGGGGACCTGGTCCTGGCCCAGTCGGTCCCCCTGTAAGTATATGTCTTTATCAAAATAATACAATGTTCTGCATGCCAACACATAGCTGTAATTATAATTTACAATCCATTAATCAGATTAACTTCGACAGGGCCCTGATGGGGACAATGGCAGAGACGGATTAAATGGCCTTCCAGGAAACCCCGGAGCAGACGTGAGTCTTGATCCTTGTTTTTGTAAAGGTCTGGCACCCGAGATAAAATCAGCTTTTCTCTTTCTTGCGGCATCAGAAACTGTGAGTGTAGTTTGTATCGGAGGGACAAAGAGGTGAAAATAAACTCCTGGATGAAATAAGGGTCTGTAATAGGGGAGAGGGAAGAGAGAGAGCCCCATACAGGTTTCCTGATGAAGACAGAGCTCTTTTTGTGTATGGAGCCACAGGAGCTCAACTGTGTACTGCTGCTGATGGAACTGCACTGTAAAACTGAGGTGTAGCAGCTTCTGTGTGGCTCCTGTGTGCTGTTTAATTCAGCTGGCGTTGAGTGCTGATTCACGTGAGAGATTTTTACACAGAACCTTACAAATCTCCTCACTAAAGATTCTCATAATTAGAACAACCAAGACTCAGATGGGGAAGCTAAACTCCTCAGGCATATATTTAAAGTACATACATGCCTGCATACATCTAATACCTACTGCACAAGTTTTAGTTTGACCAGATGTAATCCAGGCATGTATATATTAAATTATACGTTTATTATAATATTGACTAATTTGTTGTTAAATATAATGATTGTATATACATAAATGTCAGGCTACATGCATATACATATGCATACATCAATACACTATATTTATACTATAGAGAGGAGCGTAACAGAAACGTTTTTGTTGGTATTGAAAATATTTTCCTGACAGCACTCATTTTTGGGAGGTGTCTCACATTTCCTGTAACGAAGGGTTGTGCCTGCAGTCACATGGTTGTGTGCTATGGTCTACCATACATGTAGTAGAGGAAATGTGGGCGGAGTTTGTTGTTCTATTACTTTGTTATTCATGTTGTCACAGTGTGTGTGAATATACCTACATATAATTAATGTGCATTTAATTACATACTGAATATTTAATGCAATATATGCATTTTTCTACATTTAACTACAATATATTGACAGCCTTAACTGTTGGCAACAGATATGCAGCTATATGAGACAGTGAATAAAGTACTTTACTTATGGATCAGTGAATAAAGTAGCGTTTTATATATAGTTATAAGTGAAGTCTGTGCTAACAGATGACTGTTTTCAAAAGGGTTTGACTGGGCCTCGTGGTGATCCTGGTTCTGTTGGCCCACCTGGACAGAAAGTAAGTTTTTCAGTTTTAAGTTATAAAGTCTAAATATTTATATTCTAAAAAAAAAACTAAAGCCTTATCTTTGAGCAGCTCTATTTTATGAGTGATGCTTGACTTAAGTTTAGCAGTAAACTTAAAATCCTTTAAGCTTAATATAAAATATACTATGATGTGGTGTTTATTTATTATTAGGGTGAACCTGGTGAACCTGGACAAAGGGGAGCACCTGTAAGTAAAGCATTCAGCGTTTCTACTCTGGTATTTAGATATTAATATACCTGGAAATAAGTATATTAAAATGTTTCTGACAACTGTCTGACAATCTCATTAGACAATGGAGTTGTTTTATTATTGTTTTTATGCATAGATATTACAGTGACCTCCCAGTATAGATAGGCTGTACGCATTATGAGCTGCTGCAAGAACATTCTCAGAACGTTGGCCAGTGTTCTCTAAAAGTTCCCTCAAAGTTATCAAAACTTCTTAACATTACTTAAGTAATTTTAGCAGAACTTTTTAACGTTATATAAATTATATCTAAAATGTTATTTTTAAGTAGTTAGTGGAACATTATAAAAATATGACTTGAATGATATTCAATATAATTCCTACAACCAAGCAATAATGTTAGTACAACTTCTAAAAAACAAATTTTGAACATTCTTAAAACTTTCAAAATAACATTTTTAATGGTTTTGTTACTTAATGGAAATGTTAGGGAAACGTTCTGACAATCTAAAAATTGTTAGCTGGGTTACAAGGTCAAGTTCAGGTCATTGACCTTTCAGTCCTCCACTCGTGCTAAAAGCTGAATTGGAGCTCCATGTATGATAATCACTTATATGATTATATGACAAGTGACAATGTTGTGCAGATCACATGACTGTATGGCTGTTTTGTCTTTGCTGAGTTTATGTAATTCTACATGCTGCTGTATTTACAGGGTGTTGGAGAGGACGGTGAAGCTGTGAGTGTCTCATTGCTTTTATTGCTTGCTTTTTTGTTTAAAATTCATTGTTTTTAAATGACATGAATATATTGATATGTTGTTCTTTGTTTTTAAAATGTTGTAGGGGGCTGATGGGGAGGATGGATTACCTGGAGAACTTGGAAAAGTTGGGCCACCTGTATGTACTGATATTCTTTTATTCACCTAATAAAAATCAAACTTGAACAAAAGATCTGTTTAGTGCCACTAATATTTTAAGATGTGTCTCTGGTTGTGCTTTAAAGGGAAGTCGGGGACCGAGAGGTGCTGCTGGCGCTCAAGGACTGCCTGGGCCCAGAGTAAGTTTTATGATTATGTCTTTATGTCTTCTGTCTGATATCTGGAATTCATAATGCGGTGCTTAAATATTTCTTCTCATCCTCTTAGGGTCCTCCTGGAGTCTGGGATGGTAAAGAGCTGGTAAGAATTCCTATTAACAAAACCATTTTTTGAATAACAACACTCATTGTGGTTACTTTCTTGTAAGGTTTTTTTAATTAATGTGTCATTATGTTTCTCAGTGTCCAAATTCATGTACTTCTGGTTTGACTGGTTACTCAGGTCTTCCAGGCATGAAGGTGCGTCTCAAATAATATTTAAATTGATTTCAATCAATACATGCTCTTAGCAAAACAAATCAACTTCCTGTAGCTTCTGTTGGTGTTCCTGTAGAATAATTGGTAGAGCATTGCATTGGGACTGCAAAAGTCAAGGGTTCGAGTTCCAGGGAGCACAAATACTGATAAATGTATACTGCAAATATACTGTCAGTGTGGATAAATGTGTCGACCAAATGCATAAATGTAAATAGTGTCATCAAATCATTCAGATTGATTCTGGTGTTTTGTACATCTTTAGGGCCACAAAGGTGTCAAAGGTGAATCAGGTGAACCGGGCAGGCAAGGACATAAGGTGACAATTACATAAGTCAAGTCTGATGTCATTCTGTTGTTCTTCTCTTTGACAATGAGTAACATGAGTCACACGTGTACATGTAAAATGTGAGCAAGTGACCTTGTGAATTACCAAATGGTGTCTCATAAACACAAATTGTTTGACTATTCGATATCGCAACTCTTTACAGTACTTCATTATTATATCACTTTTATTATGTTCACATTTGATGTTTAAATGGTGACTGAACGTGACTGAATCATGACTGAAAGTATAATGTATTTCTTGCTGTTTCCCTACAGGGAGACGAAGGAGAACAAGGAGCACCCGGAGAGCCAGGCACACCAGGACCACCTGTAAAAAAACAGATATTACTCGTCTAGCGTTCTTTTTTATATAATACAGTACATATATACATTTTATACAGTAATGTAATGTTTAGTCACACAGTGCTTTCACTTCCTAACTTCCTTTTGTGTGCCTGTTTTGTAATTGTAGGGTCCACAAGGTCTCAGAGGAATCACAGGGATGTTGGGCTCTAAAGGTGATAGGGTAAGGGTCATAAGGTCTTCATATTTATAGAAAATCACAGTGATGTGTAAATGTTAAAAAATGTAAATGAAATGTTATGAAGTTACTAAATGTGATCTTTTGTATTAGGGACCTCGTGGAAATATTGGCGGCTTGGGTCCTCAGGGCATACAGGGCGCCCCTGTAAGTGTCAGAATCAATACTGAGTACATCATTCGACCTTAATCAATAAGTCACCATGTTTTGACCTTTGACCTCAGTAATCGGTTAGCATATTGTAGCCACTTAGCTGGACCTGGAGTTAATTGGAATCTATTTTCTATACTCTTTAACCAACATCACTTATATTTTATCCAAAGTAAAACTGGTGAAGTTGAACAGTTTTTTAAAATAATTTCTTTATTTTGAATGAACACTATTAAATAATTAATTGCATTACAACCATTTGCACATGCATCGTCTATTAGTAACACATTGCCTGATATATATCTACTGAGATTGTGTCACAGAATGTTGCTGTTATACTTCATTTGTTTTGTTAATAAACACATTTGATGATGTTCGATGGAATGAAAGCTGAGGATTTTATTTTCTGAAGGGTGATCGTGGTCAGAGAGGAAAAGTAGGTGAAACCGGACCAAAAGGAGATCAGGTGAATTATCATACAACAACTACACAAAACATATTTAATCTCTATGAACAACATATATAACAATATTCCATAAAACACTGTATATTTACATTAGCAGCATAAGAAGACACAGTAATATTACAGTCAGCTTCCAGAAGGGGCTTAGCTTACACCATATTTTAACTTCTGTGTGCAAAGAAGTACTTATCTTTCTTTGATTCACTACAGTAATTTCATAAAATGGCTGCTGTTTTATTTAGGGACCACTGGGGTTGCAGGGACTCAGTGGTTTTCCAGGACCAAAAGGAGAGACTGTAAGTTACTGTTGCTACCTGATCACACAGTATACCATACTGTGATTTCCTTAAAGACCTATAGCATTAAATTAGCGCTTTTGTGGTGTAGGGTTTGCCTGGGGTGGATGGTCGTGATGGTATTCCTGGACTGCCTGGTGTAAAGGTAAAGACTCTACGCATGCAGGGAAAAATAATTAGTGTCTGTCTCTAGTGAAGTGATTGTTTTCTGCATGTGTCTGTTTTTGTTCTAGGGTCTTCCAGGAAAAGTTGGCTCACCCGGTGAGGCTGGACTTCAGGGATTTCCAGTGCGTATGACCTTTGACCTCTGTTGTAAATTCAGTTAGTATACAGTGATATCTGCTTATGAGATAATTAGGAATGACATGCATTATTGTTTCTTTTAGTGCAGTTAACAACATGTTTGAATGTCTTCCAGGGTTTGCCAGGTATTCCAGGAGCAAAAGGTCATATGGGTCAAAAAGTAGGTACCTCAAGTATAAATGTTTAGAATATGTCAAAACTTGAATGCTATAAGTTAGATTGCTTTGGTTTCTTGCTAAATTCCTATATAAATTATATAAAAGAAATGTATTGGTCATAATTGGAAGTTAGCTCAATAATGATCATACTTAATGTATGTGTGAATTAACGTGAAAAACGTTTATTTAAACGTTTGTTTAATTTCTTCTTTAGGGAATTACTGGTGATCCAGGTGTGGCAGGTCTGATTGGAAATAATGGAAAAACTGTGAGTACTTGTTACAGTCTCATATGGATGGGTGAACATAATGGGTTATCAATTGGTTTATTGATAAGTTAATATACTGATTGATGGGTTGTTGATTTTCTGATGGTTTGATTTCAGGGTGAACGTGGTGAGCAAGGAGAGGTGGGACCAGTGGGACAAAGAGGTGGGCCAGTGAGTATATTTCTTTACACATCACATAGAGTCATATACAGAAGTGTCACTTCTGTAATCTTATTTTTCTCTCTCTCTCCAGGGTGAGCGTGGGAAAAAAGGTCCTGATGGGCCTGCGGGCCTACCAGGTGCAAGGGTGAGTTATGAGGACCTGCAATAATTAATAATTATTAATAATTAAGCAATTAAATAGGACAAATGTTATAATAAATGCATTAAGTAAAATACAATGCTATATCAGGTTAAGCCTCAAGAATAGCCTAAAACTACAGAGACAAGTCATGCAAAAATGATAAAGGACAAAAGAGAGATAAAGCACAGATGAAAGATGAAGACATAACTTTGGAGGACAACAGGAATTCCAATAGAAATTCCGAGCATAGCATCCACCTACCGCTCCAAACTCTCCCCTGTTCCAAATGGTCCGTTGATGTGGACTTGACCATTGTCATATTCTGTAGCCCTATATGTCATTTTAGATTTCAAAATAGCATCTTTGGCGGCTACTGTGTATTTTGGGTGTTACAACCCATGGTGTAATATCCATAATACTAATACATATTTTCACTCACACTGCGAAATCAGTTTTAATTTAATCACTTTCAATTTGAATTCATTTAAGTTTGAACACTACATAAGGGTTATTAGCATCTACCTTGGGATTAACCTCGCAAGGTTGTAAATATTCTACTTTATACATGAATGTATGTTATATTTAAGTTTTAATACTATATTTAAACCCCAGCCATGACCTGATTAAAATAAGCCTGTAACCTTGTACTACAACACTGTCTATATGTTCCAAAACAAATTGAGCACAATCAGAAACATGTTGCTTTTGGTCCTAGTTCTCAAATTCATGTCCTTTATGCACACTCCATTATGTACTGCTTTCTCAGTCCATAACATAATCTCCTTACATAGCTCTGGTTCACAGTAGTACAGTAATTGGCTGGTAGAGGAATGAATAGTCTGTTGTTACGAAGGCCTGGTGGACGAGGGTATTTTCTTTGGTAAGAGGATATTCAGAGCAGGAAGGGAGGGGGGCTAAATGAGTTCTCTGTTTTGAAGGAATTCCTTAAAGGAGTCAATGGCGGTCATTAGACTTGATCATCGTCCATCCACACACCTTCAGACATGCTCCTCTAATACCTTCCTCACATAGCTGTGTTGTTTTAGAGCAGATGTGGTTTGTAAGGCAGCTACACGTACAGACCATGTAGTGTTCAAGAATTTCTGTTTATTTATGTGTGTGTGTTTATGTATTGCACAGGGAGCTAAAGGAGATCAAGGCCTACCTGGTCTGCCAGGGCCTGCTGGCCTATCTGGGCAAAAAGGAGATAGGGTATGCACAGTATTTTTATATGTAGAGAATAGTTGGATGATCTACTACATTTTCTAATGGGCAGTGTACATACTGCACATACAGCAGCATACATTCAGTTTTGGGTACAGAATCCCACAATGCAATGTGTTTGATCTTACCTTACATTCATAGTGTAAAAAATAAACCAGAAATTCTATAAAAGTTAGTTGTCGAGGGGCGCCGGGAGGGAGTCTCGCCCGGGGAGCAATTCAATGTAGAACCACCACTGGATACGGGTCTGTGTCAACAGTTTGAAGTGTGTTCACAAGTCACTACTCCAATGTGTGTGCACTTGGAGTAGTGACTACTGCATTTATTTCACTGGATGGAATAAATGCAGAGGGAAATTTTTGAGTATAAGTCTCCATACTTGCAATAAACGTCACTTCACTTTTTGATTAGTTCTAAAATGACAAATGTTTCACACAATGACAGTCAATTAATGTCTTAGAATAAATAGTTTGCCCAAACACAAAAAAAAATGCAATTCAGCCATAATTACAGGGTATATTCATGTTATTTATTTTTAAAACTCTTTAGGGTGCTGTTGGTCTCACTGGTCCAAACGGCGAGCAAGTAAGTCAACACAAACTGTTTATAAACATACTGGAGTTGCATTATGAAGTTGTTTATGTTATACATTAGATTTATATTTTCTCTCACAAATTGTACAGTATCTATTTTGTGTTTGTTTAGGGCCCTTCTGGTGAAGAGGGCACATCAGGAGAAAAAGGAGATTTAGTAAGTAAAAAAGCAACAAAAGATTATGTTCCCAAAGATTGTTTTAGTCAGCAACAATATTTCTCTTCAATTTTATATTCAGTGCCAGAGTGTATTGTTTATGTATTTTAGACATGGCTATTGTCCCTCTTGCTGATCTAAAACTCCATGTCCACTTATGTTCTCAGGGTGATGAGGGAGAGCAAGGAGAGAAAGGATCGGTGAGTTTGGATTGGGAAGTGATTGTTTTGGACCACTCAACTCTGAGCTTTGCTTCTGAGATTTTCAAGGCATAACATTTTTAAAAATGCCCATTCCGTGTAAGCCTTTTGAATCTGTTTTGTTGTGTTCAGACAGGAAAACCAGGAGAAACAGGAAACAAAGGACCAGAGGGTGGGCGTGGTCAGCCTGGACCCGCGGGCCTTTCAGGAGAGCCTGGACCAAGAGGCATGCAAGGAGACAGAGGAGTACCTGGATTGCCTGGGGCACAGGGACGACCGGTAATTCTGTCATTAAATCTTTAATTAGTGTATTTGAATTTGACTGAGATGGAACGAGAAATGGACAGGTAAACTTACAGGAATATTAAAATAGCCCAAATAAGTCTTAATAGAGGATAAAATGACTTTTATCCAGGGCAGAGCTCCTACAGATGAGCACATCAAACAGGTCTGCATGAGGGTTTTGCAAGGTCATCTTGCCCAGATGGCGGCCAGTCTGACGAGGCCTGAGTCTGGAGTCTCTGGGTTGCCAGGTCCTCCTGGTCCTCCTGGACTTCCAGGGCCTGCTGGAGACAACGGCTTCCCTGGGCATCCTGGAAGCAGAGGACTGCCAGGTCTCAAAGGGCCACCAGGACTTCTTGGAAGAAAAGGGCCCAAAGGTATGAAGAGACAACAGCCCTATTCAAACATGCAACCTGTTCAATTTCAGTGAAAAAACTAATAATGACATTAAGTTCATATTTGTTACAGAGTTCCCAGAGTTCAACTAACTGATTTATCAGAGAAAACATATGCTCCCATATACTCTTATTGTGATTGCGGTGCTAAGTGGACTTGTTTCAGAAATTACAAATTAAGATTACCATCTTTGATCCATTTCTGTCTTTAAATGCCATATTCTACCCTAGACCACACTATCCATTTAAAGTTGTTTTGTGACCTTTGTACTTTCTATGATGTAGGTGACCAAGGTGACAGGGGAGATAGGGGACCTACAGTACAGGGACCCAAAGGAATACCTGGACCACCAGGGCTCCAAGGTAAGAGCCAGACTTAATGTTTTGGATCAATTACTGCTACATTTTACTCATGGTCATTATATTATGCATCTCTGCTTATTTAAGCAAGGGCTTTCCATACTTTTGTCAACCCGGGCCCATTTTGACCCTTTGTTAATATAATCCTTGGTTACAATATTCATTGTTTAACACTGTTTTACACTTAATGTTTAAAGCCATAAGTCAGGTGTCCAACTGGTCTGTTTTTTAATCTGTTTTCAGGTGAGCCGGGCAAGCCAGCATATGGCAGTGATGGGCGTGATGGACTAAGAGGACCAGTGGGTGTTCCAGGAATGCCAGGTGTGCCCGGGCCACCTGGTCCTCCTGGCATCAACGGATACTGTGAGCCATCTCAGTGCGTCCTTCAAGCAGTTGCAGGACCACCGTCACTCAAGGAGTCCAACATGAAGGGACCAGACAATCTATGAATGGGCAACCATCCGGGAGCTGGAAATCAGCACCAGGGAACTGGACAGGCAAACATGAGAGACTAACAGAGTGACTCCCTCTACAAGGAGACTTGCAAGCGTGATAATACTTGTCAAACACTGCAGGATCTGTTCCTGTTACAGTCACAGTTATTCAGCCCAGTTCTACAAAGGAAAACTTTGACAAAATTTTGTATAGCTCTAATACCTCTATTAAAAATAAACCTAAAATTATCCCATCAACATCAATGCAGTCATAGCTTGCAAAAATACATGCTCAGGTCTGGTATGCTTTAAATATTTTGTTGTTTAGGTATTGGGTAGTGTGTATAATTGACTCCAGCATACAGTGTTAAAATATTAAACATACATACTGTCACAATCTGGTCACTTACACATTAAATACTGTAATAACGGTAACTGAGAACTTTGTAAATTTGTCAATATTGATATCAGTTAAAAAATTATGTTCAACCATTTTTGTTTCATCCTTTAATGGGTTGTTTTAGTCCAAGATTTAAAAACACATGCTTGAGGTTCATTGGTGGGGTGGGAGGGAGTAAACATGTTTAAAAAATACATAGGACTTTTCTACATTTAGTATTTATTATAGAAAGGTTGGATGTGACACCTGCAGTTGTGTAAAGGGGGAAATAAAAGAATTTTGATAAATACTTCACGATTTCAATTTTACAGTTAAACTCAACTTTCAGAACGACACCTGTGTTCCTTCATTGTATCTTTTATTGTTTGTTGTACTCTCACATTGGCAAACCTTTTTTCAAGCGTATCTCTTGCTATACTAAAACATGTTATCCATTAAATATAAACAGGTGATTTAACAGTACACATATTGAAAATACCGCACATAAATCAAGTACTGAAATATTAAGTTACGCACATCAAATAAAAAGTCATAAAAATACTGCAGACATTAAGGTCCAGTTTAAAGCCAAAACACAAACATCACGCTATTGACATGGCAGTAAATAGGTAAACAAAGTTTGGATAAACAACAAAAACTAGTACCCCAACCCTCAATATATCTATATAGTTTTTTTATCTATTTTCATCTCCCTGGTTTCTTTCTGCAAAAGACATCAAGAGACCTCTTCAAATGCCATTGACATCTCATCCACTAGGCGGCGTCTTTCTGCTGTAATAAGGCATTTATTTTAGATCTTTTTGGAGGCAGGCATTTTTAATACTTAGACTAAAAATCATCAATAACAAAAATGCATTAAATGTAACTTTTTTAAACCCTTAAAGCATATTACGTGTTTGGCAGAGGTGGACTGAACTTGTTCACGAACCATTAGAAACTCCAATGCAAAACATTAAGCTCATGTTCAATGGCCCTATGAAAACAAGCAAACAAGCACTTTAACCCTGCGAAACATGAGATTCTCCACAGGAACAACATAAACATAAAAAGAAGCAGGGGGGACTTGTAATAAGAAATAAGCTTAATTTCTGTAACGGTATTTTCACAGTTACCAATTAGGAGAACAAACTACTTGTGTTAGATACAGATTCTGACTGCACAAGCTTCTACTGGATGCAGCAGTTGTTGCGGTGGCCGTTGGAATCCTTGAATCGGAGTCGCATTTTGGGACGATATTTCTCCAGATAGAAGAGCTGCTTGCTGTTAAATGCTCCACGGCGCTTTCTAGGAAAAAATAAATAAAACTAACATTTATCTTGACGTATACAGACATTTATGAACATTTTATGCTCTGATTTATGCTCTGGTTCCAGTACTGAATGTAACCTGCTGCTATTGTTGCACCCAATGAAAGAAGATACACGCGAGAAATGTTTTAAATGGACTCACTGTCGAATGAACTGAACCGCATCTTCATATTTCATCCCACACTCAATCAGGGCTAGAGCAACCAGCACTGGGGCTCTATGGAAGAAAATAAGAAAAAAATGACTTACCAGAAAAAACATGACACAAAGCAAGCTTGAAATATGACACTCATACGCAAGTCAAGAAATATTTTATAAAATGCATTTTACAGAATTTTGTAAAATTACCTTCCAAGGCCTGCTACACAATGCACAGCAACGCAGCAGCCTGGCTCCTCCCTAAACTTAATCCTAAGAAGATTTAGCCAATCATCAACAATCTGGTTAGAGGGAGGAGCTCCATCATCAAAAGGCCAATCCTGCAGAACAAGTAACAGCAAAATTTAGTTCAGTAAATTTAATGTGGTTTTCAAACATGGCCTAAGATAAGAGTGGACTTTATGATGTAACACTCAATTTCTTAATGACTTGAGTAAATGTGTTAAGGTGGACTTACCAGAACTTGAATGCCCTCTTTAACCACCAAGTTTGCATCATACGTGGCCTCACATACGCGAACAACAGTTGTCACCCCATACTTCTTCAGTTCCTGTTGAGTAGGATTGACATAATGAAGTAATAATGAAGCGTTACAACAGGCTCCTTCATTATGAGCTTTTAACAAAACCTTCTGCTGCTTTAGCAAAACCATAATTGTCTATTCTAAACATCACTTTGCTGTGTTCACCCTTTTTAAATGTAGCTCAGTGATTAGAGCACGGCGTTAGCAACGCCAAGGTCATGGGTTTGATCCCAGGGATTGCACATACTCAGAAACAATGTATAGTATACTGCAATGTAAGTCGCTTTGCATAAAAGCGTCTGCCAAATGTGTAAATGTAAATGCAAATGAACACTCACCTCAATGAATTTGTGAAGAGTGGCATTGGTGGGGTTGTGCGTAATGAGGAATCTCATGTTTTTGTACGTGATCTCCACTGGAGCTGGTCTATTCATACGAGCCATTTTTACTATTCAGCAAAGCCTTGAATTCTTTACAACAACAAAAAAATGGATGAAACTCTCTCCAGTAAGATACGGCAGATACAATCAGGGGAAAAAAAGACCGAGAGGTGGGACTAAGAGCACAGGCTCAGAAAAGAAGAAAACAAACACAAAAATCCTACAAAACAAGGTTGGTCCTCTGGTGTGAGTGAAGACGGAAGGCCGACGAGGGCAGTGCACTTCAAGAGACTTTTTTACCCCATCCAGGCCTGCCGACTGCTGTGGACGCCCGCTCTCCAAGCTAGATCCCGCCAATGTTAAAATTGTAACACAAGTCTCTTCTCTGATGAGGTAGCGAGGCTCGCTGTTCACTCCTCTGCATAAACGCCGTGCTGAGCCTGGCAGTAGTCTCCACTGCCCTTCAGAAACTCCATAAATGTGTGACCCAAAACACCACAGAACTGCTGCAGGAACACAGGGAACACAGACGTAAATCATCAGGGCACATGCAGAAGCTGAGATTTCACTCACCTTTCTTAGTCCCTGTTTAAGAGATTTATAACACTACATTTAGAGGCCACCAACAGTGCCTCTTAATTTCATTTAATTATACATTAATCATTCACTGAAGACCAAATCTTAATCTTTCTGGCAAGGGCACTATTTCCCAAGAAGTAATTTCTGGTGATATGTTTTTTTTAAATGGCTGATGCCAAAATTTAACACCAGTAGAATTAATAACACTTCTGAAATGACGTGGCTATTCGATTTTGGAAAAATACACCAAAAAATACAGCAATCTCAATAATCTAACATTGGTCTATAAATCAGCACGGCCTATATAATCTACATCTAATTTACAGTACAGCAATAATAATCAAAATATCTCACCTTGCAACAAAGCACTAGTTGAAATATACACACTCAAACATCTGAGACATCATGCAAGTCAACCTTATTCTCTCTGACGATAAACAACATGACTTAAGAATGGTGGTCAATGAGGGGTATGCGGTTATGCTGTCATCTGCCTGTTTCATTATAGGCGTGTAAACGGGTTTAAATGGCCTGGGATTTCTGGGAAATTATGTCAGTCCCGTGAGGACACACGAGTGTTTCAGGCAGGTCTATGGGATCGGCGGCAGTTAAGCTTCTTTGGCAAATCTCTTTTAAAAGACGCAATAACAGAGATGTAGTAGTAACTTAAATCAACATGTAACGCAAATGAAAGGCGCAGATGGTTCTCTGGAATATTTTCAAGTATGAATTTATGGAAAATCAAGGCAAAAGGCCCCAAGACCGTCAAACTGATCAAATCCGTTTAATTTTCTGCGAAACGGGGCTTTTTAAGTGGCATGAATACGATTGGATGTCATCTAAACACCAAAACCAGATTTTAATGTTCTTAAAACAATACTAAGGTCAACATACGATAAAAGATTAGGGTGACACAAAGACTTATGGATCGCTAAAGCACAAAACGCCCATAACCTTCATTTTTAACAACACCCCTCGTTTTAGAGTTACAACATTGTTTTAACACTGTATTTATTAAAGTTTAATTTAAAGGTTTTTAAATAAAATAGAAACGTACTCGCTTCTCATCGATGTAGCTTTGCGGCTAATCCAACTAGCAAACCATCGCTAACCGATTATTTCAACAACAAAGACTCATAAAACATTATTTATAACATTGTATGTTTTAGAGGGTTGCAAGTAGAAAATACATTTAAAATGTATTTGTATAAACTGCGATGGCCAAGCAATCATGGTCACGGTCATGCTAATTAGCTCACTATAGCTGGCGATTGAGAGAAATATACAAAAAACAAACAACTAATCTGTTTCAAAACACTCAAATTTATTTGTACAAATGGCCTACTTACTGGAATATGCTTACTCATTGAAGATTGTAGCTTAATCATAAAGCCGGTCCGGAGAAAGCTGTGCGCTAATAGTTGTGGTGTTTGACCATACAGTGCTGCCGTGTGCTGAGAGTCTAGGGTAACCGGTTACAGCTGGACTCCAGAAGCCGCACCCTGCACGCACGCACACACACACACACACACACACATACACATACACATACACACACACACACACATACACATACACATACAAGTCCCAATGGAGACTTACTGTTGCTAATGATAAATAACTATTATTATTATAACGATTAAGTCAAAGTAATAATCTACATACATGCATAATTTCGACACAAATACTTATTTTTATATGGACCCTACATAAAAATAATGTGTAATGCACATGGGTTTGTCATAGAAGTATGCCACTTTGAAAGAACTTGATATTCTTTATTTATTAATTTATTTTGGGTGGAATCTGTAATAATAGATATATGAAATCTAAAATCTTTTATCACAACAGTGATAAAAGTGTTTTCTGGTTGATTTAAAAAAATGTTATTCCGTCTTACATCATCCTTCATGTATGTTTTTAATT
>JAZGTI010002645.1:0-35163 GCA_036877585.1 Botia kubotai | reverse complement strand
AATTTGTAAAATGCGGTTGTATATATGGGTCGCGTTAATTTAAAGAGAAAAAAAAAGGGTCGCGCTAAAAAAAGTTTGAAAACCACTGGTCTAGAGGAACGTTAGAACAGACTCTGGTTCTAATGTAAAGGGATCTTCAGATCTAACACACAGACTGTTGACACTCCACAGAGTCTTTTAAGAAGACTTTATTTCTTATTACTTCTGGACGTCTTCTCGTCTTGCTCTCTCAGCTGCTGGTTGCATCTCTATCTTAAACCACACAAGCTGCTCGTACCCGAGGTGCTTCTGCATGCCTGCAGCTCTGAGCAGAAGTTCTTCTGCTGGATGAACATGTATTCTCCAAGTTAAACTCACCAATGTTCTTGCCAAATATTTGCAATCTGTTCTGAAGCTGCGGCTGAAGGTCTTCATGTCATTGCTTTGAACAGATACAGCGTCTGAATTAAAGATGAGCTGGTGTGTGTGTGTGTGCGTGTGCGTTCAGTTTGGCCAGCATCCCTCGTCTTGTTTTTACAATGGCAGCGCGACGGCAAGAAAAATACGATTTGTTTTTCGTCTACTTTAACCCCTCAAGTATTAAACTTCATGTGACTGTGACATGAATGGTTGTCATGGCAACCGCCCACAACACCCTAGCGTGGAGCTGGCGAGTTTGCATGGCTAACCACGTTGTCCCTAGAAGAGGGTAACTTGCCACATACTGTCCCACTATAGTTGCCATGGCAGCAGTTGAAATTTGGTTATGCGTTGATAATGATGTACTTATATAAACACATTTATCCCAGGCTATAGAGGCTGAGACGCTGTCGCCCTGCATTCCTCACGGACGAGCCCCGATGCCCCACATATACAGTGTCCTGCTATTGTACATGAAACATCATCTTTTCTGTGAGCAACAATGAAGCAAGACCCTGAAACCGGATTGTTTGATGCTCGTTGCAAACTCGCCTTTGTGAATGTTTAACAAAACCAACCTTGTCCTGAGTTTATTCAAGCTATTCAAACTTCTGGCTTCTAAGAAAAAAAACAGTTAAACCAGTAAGAACTGCCCTGAAAACTCCAGTAAGAGTCAAGGAAGTGCATTATATTATTTTATAATAATCGCATTGGATGAGTGTCAAGTTGGATGAAAGTTTCATATCACGTTCTGGCATTTGTACTCTCTTTAAAAAATGGCTCATTTGAATGAATTAAAAAGGTGGAAGCTTATATATTCATTACGTTCAGAAGGCAGATTTATCACCTCAGTTTAAATCTCTGTATAGGGTGTTTGTTTAATATTGTATTTGAATTTGTTTCATTAGCGTGAGGTTGTCGCAAAAATAAGAGGATAGTTTGAGGCAGAAATCTTACTGTAATCCCTCTTTCTGCATATCAGATTGAATTCTGGGATGCGTCAGATTTCCTCATTTAAAATAAAACTGCAGAGAAGCTTCACCTGATCCTTCAGTCTGGATGCTGTGTAGTCATCGACTGAACCAGCAGCACATCTGATGCGTCTTCTGCCCAGCTCGAACTGTGTCGTTCACCTCACGAGACCATTCCTGATTCAAAACATGAGTGTCCTAATCGCACTGTACTAGAGCAGATCTTTAGGGGTAAGGCAGCGTATGTGCTGATTTAATGAACAGTACAAGATAAACGCATGATAAAGTTTTGACTTCTCTGTATCATGTTTTCAATAAATCATTCATTTATCCGTTAATGCTGTTTCTTCTCCCTTTTTGAAGCCTGGTTGTAGTTTTGGGTTGTAGTTTGGCATCTCTCTGTGGTGTATCTGTGGAACAGGTGGTCTCTGTTGACCCATCTGTCTGGCTGAGAGCAGCTGTCCTGTAGCCTCGTTTTTATTTCCCCTGAGAGTTGTTTTTCTTGTAGTCTGTGGGTGACGTTACTGCTGGTACTGCTGGTACTGCTGGTACTGGGATTTCTGATCTCTTTCCTCATTATTGTTTCAGGGTGTGGCTGTGGGGCCTGTGAGCTTCACCCCTTCGGTTTGTAAGGGTTGAAGAGAAGTGCATTAGCTTAATCAAGACTGTTTATAAAAAAAGTATATTTTGCTTGAGGAATTGTTAAGGATTTTACTTTGCTTTGTGACTCTTGTTGTTTAAATGCCTCCTCCACTAGGGCTGCAATAGAAATTGAAATTTGCAAATTTGCATATTACAGTAGTTTGCAATAAGTGATTTCAACATTTTATTTAATATTTTTCAATTAAATTTAAAACTTCAATAAATACAGTACAGTTTTAGGTTGATGCAGAAGGGTTTAGGTTGTTTCCCAGAAAGAATGTGGAAAAAGTATGTTGGTTATGATAATTATCAGTTTCAATATATTGTAATGTAATTTAAATTGATTTTACAACCTTAAATCATTATCGTAACAAATATCGCATTATTTAGCAAGTTATCGCATTTTTCTTTAGTATTGTGCAGCCCTACCCACCCACACCCCAACACACACACACATACACATTTCATAACTGCATTTTAAATTGTAAGAACTATTTTTTTACTACAAAGTATTTCTGCATCATTTGTTGTCATTTTGAAAGTTTGCTGATTTAAGTTTCCATTGACCTGCCAGTACTGGAGGCTGTAAAACAGCTGACAGGCCTTCAGCTGTCGTCTGTCTGTCTGACTGTCTGTGTGTCAATCCCAAACACACTTATGCCAGAGAAACAGGTGAGAGTCAATCATCACCAAACAACAAACTTCCCTTTCATGAGCAGCACAGTGTTCTCACACCTGTCAGAGTCCTCAGAAATCATTCATAAACTAACAGGGTTTATAGACAGACGTTCTAGAACGACGGAGTGTTTATTAGTACATGGTGCTCTGTATTTGTCTGGTGTATTGTCTGTATTCTTGATTTTGGCATTTGTTTGACCAGCACCCCAAACAGGGCGTCCATCATGACTACAAACACACAGCAACATTACAGTTCAGTTTGGAATCTCATTTTTATCTATTTTCATAAAGAAAGTCAATGTACCATTTCATACACAATTGATTTCAAAGTCTTGCAGAAATGCCCTAGAAGCCGATTATACCTTTGGGAAGTGCTGCAGAAAGCACGGGATGAAATTTCACCCAAATATCTGTATAAACAGACTGCTAAACGCCTCTGGTCTGCAAAGCTGTCAGTGCAAGAACAATCGTTGAGGAGCTGAATTCATCTGAAATAGAAAGTCATTCGTAATAAATGACTTTAAATCTGTAATCCATAACGAAAAGGAGGTCTACAGGACCGTGCAGTTAGCAACACATTAAACATTCAGTAAAGTCTCATGGCACAATCCAGCCTTACAGTGTTTTACTGTCAGAATATTAACCAGCCCTCATGCTCCTCTTTACAGCAGCACCACCTCCCTCTGGCCACGTGTTAAATGGTTCTCTGGAGAGTTTTTATGGTGAGCGGCCAGCACTGAAGTGAATATGTGAAGAATTTATTCTGCTTTCTCTCTGTCTTTCTCTCTGTCTTTCTCTCTCTCTCTTGTGCTCAGTTGGTCAGCGTTCCCTCCTCATCCGCGAGGGAATGTGTTCTCGATGTACAGCGAGGGGAGAGTTCTAGGCCCTTCTGAGAGCAGCTCTTAATTAATAGAAGGAAATGATGATTTAAAATGAAGGAGAACAGAGTGTTGTCACGTGGACTCGCCACGTTCGAAGTGTCGATGTGCATTTACTTGCAGCTCCGCACACTGTCTGAAAAAAGATCTTACAGTCAGCAATGCTGGCAGTAAAAAGGAGCAGCCTAAATGTTCAAATATATTTCTAGATATTTGTTCGTAGATAAATGTTCCTGTATTTGTACATAACGTGAGTTCGATTCAGACTCTGAATGTTTGGAATCAGTAGCCACATTTACTAAAAGGTGTGACTCAAATCTCGCACCTCAGAATCCGATTGTCACTCCGGAAACTGTAAAGAAGTCACTCCATTTTTTAAAACGTAATCAAGGCTGTTGCTGATTTCCAAACCGTCTGTTTCTTTGACTGCGTTTAGAACTCTGAAACAGGAGCGACAACCGAATTCTGCTGCTGTGTGAACGCCCTCAAAGAATGTGAATTCACTCCATTTCAGATCTCATGCAGCTGACTGGACAACTGTTGTTTGGTCTGGAAAAACTTTTACTAGCACAGAGGAAGTTAAGAAGTACATTAAGTTAAGATGAGAGTGTTTGTCTTTTTTAAAGGGATCAGATTTCCGTTTCCAGGAACATATGAAAGATTAAAGATCCTTCAAGAAGCATTTGATGCTAAATGAAAAATCAATTGTTTCCAAATCGGTTACACACTTCAGTGTGCGTGTGAGAAGCAATAGTGAATGTGAATATGGTTATGTGCTGGACGTTTTGGACTTGAAATCCCCCCCCCAAATTATTTACTCATGCTGTCATGTTGCTTTAACTATATTTTAATACACAACACAAAAGATGATATTTTAAGGAGTATCCAGATTCAGTAGAAGTTCTCTGAGTGATTGTAGCACTAAACAGAGTGATTTAGCTGAGGGAGGTCTTGACTGAAGGCAGTTTGCAGATGTCCTTGGAGACTGCTACACTGTGTGTTAGCAAAAGACCAGCCTGGGGTCACATGACCGAAGCTGAGGTCACATGACTGCAGCTGGCTTCTGTTTGTAATTAAGACCCTGCAGCCAGTTGGACCGCAGCAAGGACAACTGATTCCAGATCAGATCAGTTAGCATTATTGTCGCGATTTTCCTTAGATGGTAATCCATCTTGTCTTGGTGTATTCCCTGAGGTCACCTTACAAAGTTACTTTTACCAAAGTCAGCTAGTTTAATAATTGCTTTTACAAAGTTACTTACTCTAGCAGTTGGAAATAAACAGGCAGTTTTTGCTACTGTACTTTTACACCCTTTATAAAACGTATAGTATATGTAAATGAACTCCAGTAACTCTCTCATGAACTGTCTCATAACTCATCCTTGTTATTCCATGTCCTTGAGTTTCCTCCGAAACCTTCAAAGGCTTGTTACACAAAAACAGTTGTATCAGGTTAGCTGTGGCAGATTTTTGTCGCCTCAGTCGCTTCATTGTTTTCCGCATGATTGAAATGTGCGGTTCTGTGCTGCTTTTGTGCTCGGCGTCAGATCTCGGGCCTCATGACTGATAGTCTGAAGAGATGGAAAGTGTGTGTTTCTTTTTGTCCGTTTTGGGGAAACTTCAGCTCTGATGACTCTGAGTTCCAGCTGTAGGAGGAATGCGGGCGATCTCTGTCTCCAGAGTTATTTGTTATGAGTGAAAAATGGAGAGCGAGGGGCTAAAGCGGCTTATAGGGGAGCATGACTCATCACTCGCTGGTCTCCATGTTTGGTGCAGGAGAGACTCGCTCGTCCCTCCATGTGGTTTTGATTATCCAGAGAAAAACTCCCTGTGTTTGTTGTACCAAGTATTAACGAGAGTCGTGTTTAAGTTCGCTTCGACATTTATTTTTAGTCTGATTGTTTTTGTTCTAGTTGTAACCTAAACTTTTGTTTTTCTTAGGCATTTGTTCAGTTTTGAAGGTTACCTTGGCGATACGCCACTCAAAAGCCCCCGAGTGTTAGTCTGATGTTGCATCAGCACTCCTGGAACATCTCTCGTCCAATCAGATTCGAGGTCCGGAACTAATCACGGAACTAAGTGTTTGAAGTTCTCCAGGTTGAGTGAATTATGGTCCAGATCTTTAGGGCCCGTGATGTTTGTGTTCTGACTCATCCGTTTCCGAGTTACAGTGATGTAATCTCATACAGTCAGCTTCTTTGTCTTATCAGAGTGGCTTTATTTATTTAGACAAGCTGGAAATATTGTCTGTAAAATGTGAAGTATTTAAGTTTCTTTTCAAGCACAGCATCAGTGTACGTGTCTCTGGACCATCAGGGTTTGAGTGTTCTGCTGGGGGATGTTGTAGAGACACTTTCAGGAACGATGTTAAAGAATCGACTGACTGTAATCAGTGAGATGCATCCGCTGTGGGGTCAAGAGCAGTCGATATGTTAATGTGTACTGGATCGATGGCTGTTAATGGGATGAGCAGCTCCAGCGAGGTCACCTCAATAGACCAAAGCCATTATGATGACAAATGGGTCTTCATGGCCCTTCTCAAGGGTGGTTTGTGGTATTTCTGAAAGTCTATACTAGCAACAGTTTATTTGGTCACCCAAGTAAACACGTCGATTTCTCACAGATCGCTTTAGCACAGAAAGTCTTGTTGCTAATCGTTGAGGCTAATGTGTTTATGAAAAAACATGGAAGGCTCACGACAAATTGACATTCGTATTCAGGTAAATCTTTGACTGTGACGATGGGCGCATATTACTGTTACTTTAAGAGTTCTGCATGGTTTTTCAGATATGATCACTCTGTTGTTGCTGTGTACTGGTTTTGTCGTAATCAGATTTTGGCTTTCCGATGAAGATTACCTCATCCTCCCCATTTTCTCCATTGCTGACCCGTTCCTCCATCCCTGCCGTCAAATCACAACTTTTCTCCCCTGTCCAAACATTTTCTACATGATATTAAAAGATTTAGGGATTATGGTCTCAGAGTCACTGAAGCGGTAGATCCAGCTTTTGCTTGGTGAAATCTGCCGCTAAGCTGAGTGGCAGAGCGGCGCGTTTAGCCTGGGGTGTTTTCTGACTGGATCACAAACTAAATACCTGCCAGAAACGAGGCTCCGTTCCTCACCAACAGGGTTCTGGTGCTTACATTTTCCAGTGTCCATGATAAATCTGGATCTGGAGGAGATATTACACAGAATTGTAGTTTATTGTAAAATGTTTCCGCAATGAAGTCGCCATTTTTCAATTTTTTTTATGGAATACTCTGATACTCTTTAACAGACTGCTGTCTTATGCTAGGAGACATACAATGCTAAGTGCATGTGAAAGCAATGCCCAGTGGCTGCTACGGACAGAAACCTCTGTAGTATTTCCTGACAAACTGGGCTTGATTCTCCCTAGTCAGCGTTCTGACAGTGTCAGCAGCTAGACACAAGTTTGGAAGCTGCTAAATGAGCGCTGCAGCTCGCCGTGTATTTCAAAATGACCCTCTATTTGTTTCCGGTCATGGTTTATGTTCAGAAATGGTGCTCTGATAGATTTTTCTGCAGAAAACAACGGCTGTAAAATTGTGTTTCCCCTGCGGTTGGGTGATTGTCACATTCGGAGAGTTGGTTGTACTTCGTGCGACGTGTTTGACAACATTTACAAGCACAAAGACGAAAAACTGCATTTCACAGCTGGCTTTACCGTCACGTTGTTGTGGCAACACCCTGTTGCTAGCGGAAACACTCCCGGCCACAGAGTTTTTATTTTGAGAATTCAGATCAAACTTTGCCAGATTCACATTTGCTGTGATTTATTGTGTTGCTCCTAAGTTCTTTAAAAATGACTCGCAGACCCTCACCGAGGTCCAGCATCTGGTTGCAACCATGGGATTTCCATGCGATTCATTTACTGTGAAACGCCACAAAAACCCTTGACTGTTCCAAATCAAAAGTGGGGAAACTGGTTTGGCTGTTCTCCTGAGTATTTTGCCCAGATATTGTGGGAACAGCACAGTTTCGTTCTTTTGTTTTCTGATCTCCCGAGTCCATCAGCCCCATCTCTTCAGGGGCCGTACGGGGCCAAATCACCATAGAGACAGGTTCAACAAATGGCTAGAATGAAAGGTTAGCTGGAGAAGGACACAGGGCTGTCTATATTTTAAGGGATCTTTTTAATAATAGCCTTCTGTTTAAATCTCGGCTCTTTCAGACTTGCCGTTTGGTTTCGTTGGCCTGTTCGCTCTCTCTCAAGGGTGAGATTTCACCACAGAGCTTCTCTCCATGGTAACTTCAGAAAAGCCTCCAGAGACTGAAGGACTGACTCCTTGTCAGCCAGTTACACTACTGCCACATGTATTGAAGTTGCTAACCAATGGGGAGATGGTCTTTACCCTCTTGTTCATTACTGCTTGGAAGGTTCTAGAGCAGCTGTGACTGTACGGTCATTTCAGAGGTGAATAAAGAACTCAGATGTTCCTTAAACGTGAGGTTTAAGATTGATTTTTGATTGGTCCGGATAGTAACCAATGGCTGTAAGGGATTTCACATCACATTAAGTCACAACTCAAAGCTGTTTTCGATCTGAATACGACTACATGTGAACTTCAGTAGAGAAGATAATGCTTGAGTAAAGTCTTATGTTGTTATTTTCTTGTATACCCTATATCACTATATACTGTCATTGCGTGACACAGGCTGCAGAAAACCAGTGTTTGGGTTTGGAATTACCTGCGGGCGAGTAAACACTGACTATTATTATTATTATTCTGTGAATTATGCCGTACATGGCTTTACTTCATGTAAATGCAGTTCCATTGACTCATTCCATTAGTCTTGTTGAGTTTAGCACTTATAAAGCTTTTGCGTTGTACCCCGATGTGCCATTTCAGCTTCATAACCAGTCATCAGTCATGCCTTTTATACTTCTGTATCATCTGTCTGGATTCAGTTTAGCAGACAGTAAATTAACTTTCACAGCTCCGCTGCCCCAGTTGGGAAATGAGTGAGAGACGTGAGACTAGAGGGAAAAAGATCGAAGTGAGCTGATGATATGACGCCCTTCAGTTCAGCAGGTTTATTTTGGGGAGAGGGGACTGCCCAGCCAGCTTGATTTAGGCCTGAGGGAGGGGTCCCAACAGCAGATGAAACTTTTACCAGCCTCGTGTCAGGGTCTCACTAACTCAAACGAGGCTTGGCAGCTTACGGGACACTTCAGACGCTGAGGCTGCTGGAAACTGCCTGGGAAAAGAACGGGTGTTCCCCACGGGTGGAGGTTAGGACCTCGCAGCGATGACACGTGACGTGTAAGTCTCTAAAGCGGGACCGCGGTCGGTGTGACACCTGAGCACTAAGTGACCTGTGGAGAAATTCTTGTAAATAAATTCTAGATATTTCTGTTCCGCGAGCAGACGGGAGAGTAATTGCCCTCGATGCCTTTCTTGATGGCTAATCTTGGTGTTCTCTAAAGTCAGGGTTAAAATAGCAACCTGTTAACCGTATCCTTTGGCTTTCGGTTGCGTAGGTTATAAAAACCTAAATTGGGGCTTGATGTTAGCAAAACAGCTAGTTCATATTAAAATGTTACTTGAAACACCTTGTGACCAAATTAGAATGAATTTATAGTTTGAGGCCCTAAACGGGGGTTATTTATTTCGGTGCACCGCAGTTACAGTAGCCTGTACAGTAAATACAGTACAGTATGGTTCTGTAATACTGTAGTTCAGAGTTTGAGTCTAATAAGCTGTTTAAAACTACAGCCAACTTGTCTCAAGATGAGTTTCTCACCAGGAATTCTGGGTAATATTTTTTTCTCACAGCTGTAATGGATCGGTAGATTGTATTTGCTATTCTGATGTGCTTTTTTCCACAGTGCCTAACTGTCAGCTGGCTTTTGATGTTTTTGCTGAACTGTACTTTGTGCGTTTAACAATGTATAAAAAAATCACCACCACGTGCTGGTATCTTTAACTGATGTGGAGTGATGTGGCTATATAAGCTTAGTGGTGTATTTAGGGACGAGATTTGCTCTGTTTGTACTGAAGCTATTTATTCAGAATCACAATTTATTGACTTTCTCTGTCATTTTTTATTTATAAACGTCTTTGCAAACTGTTTTCTTGTCGCTGTCCCCTTTGGCTTTCTCACGTTCTTGCAGGCTGTTTAGAAATGATGTGGATTGTGAAAATAAAACTGATTCGAACAGACTTGTTTTCAGTGTCCAGATTTGACAGGCGTCTATTTTAATGTGGTTTCTGTAAGACAGGTCTCGCAAGTCTCATGTTTACAAGTGCCAAAACAATGAGGTCATTCCTCTAAACCTTTTGCCTGTTGTGTATTTTAGGAACACCATCACAAGTATGTGTTTGCTTGATCTTTCACCCTTGTGTGATATTTGATGCACGTAAACCACAAAAACAGTTTTATGTACACACTTTATGTATGCATTGACATGCATTAATTTCAGATTTTGTAGTGTATGCATTAAAAACAGATTTCATTCATCAGATTGTTCAATATAATGTGTCAGTTTTTATTTGTTAATGGATGGGGAATACAGTTATGTGCTCAGATGTTGGGATGTTATGCATGCTGGTTTTGGGAGATTCCTCCTTGACTTTATGATTATTATGTAAGAGAACTCGGCTGCATTTAATTAAAATTTCTAACGTTAGTCCACACGTATAATCTGTTGGGTTTAAAGCACATGACCGAGCAGGAGTCATTATAATTCACAGAGCTAGTTCAAGTGATTGCTGAAAAAAGTCACCTTGACCCGTATGATTGTGTGTGTGTCTCTGTGTGTGTGTCTCTGTGTGTGTGTCTCTGTGTGTGTGTCTCTGTGTGTGTGTGTGTGTGTCTCTGTGTGTGTGTGTGTGTCTCTGTGTGTGTGTGTGTGTCTCTGTGTGTGTGTGTGTGTGTGTCTCTGTGTGTGTGTGTGTGTGTGTGTGTTTAATTGAAGTTGTTTTAATAGTAAACATGCAGACAGTTTTCTGTGTTAGAGTGTGGGTTTGGTTATAGTGTTTATAACTAGCTGTGTATAAAAACAATATTATAAATGTATATATAAGTGTGTGTGTGTGTGTTTCGGCCAGGACAAACACACACGTTTGGTTCGGCACTTTCATTTCCACGGCTGGCCGGAGATCGGCATCCCAGCTGAAGGTAGAGGAATGATCGACATCATCGCAGCAGTTCAGAAACAACAGCAGCAGTCAGGAAACCACCCCATAGTGGTGCACTGCAGGTGTGTACACACACACTTACAGCATACACACACATAACACGCACACACAACATACACACACACACACACTTACAACACACACAACATGCACTTACAGCATACACACACCACAGACACACAACATACACTTACAGCATACACACACAACACACACTTACAGCACACACACACAACATACACACCCAAAACACAGACACAACACACACAGTAAATATCACTTTATTTGTCCCAATGCCGTACCTAACTCGTGTGTGTGTGTGTGTGTGTGTGCGCAGCGCTGGGGCAGGTCGGACCGGTACATTTATCGCTCTCAGTAATATTCTGGAGCGTGTGAAAGCTGAAGGTTTGCTGGACGTGTTTCAGACTGTGAAGAGTTTACGAATGCAGCGACCGCACATGGTGCAGACGGTGGTCAGTTCATCCTCTCATGTTCATTACACATCACACACACATTTACTGTACTACAGTAAAACAATGGTCATGTGATGATATTAATCACCACTGTCATCAATAAAGTCTAGTACACTTTTGCAGGTGATTTTAATAACTTAAAATGTTATGATTTAATAAAGGTATATCATTAATTGTTAAATAAATTGATATTGTTAATATTAATGTTATGATTACAAATATGATCACAATTAAGTATTGTTAATTAAATTGATAATATTCACATTTTTAAAACATTTTATGAACCATTTTTACTCATTTTTATCAAGGTGAAAAACTGAGGTGACTGAGAAATTTGTCTTGTAAGAACAATATACAAACAATATCAAACAGTATGAAAATATGTTCATGTAATAATTTAATGTGTGTTGTGTCTCTTCAGGAACAGTATGATTTCTGCTACAGAGTGGTACAAGACTTTGTGGACATTTTCTCAGACTATGCCAATTTTAAATAATCAAATCTGCCTTAAATGTTTGAGTCGTCGGACGCTTTTTCTACACGCCGGTCGATCAGGATTTCACGCGGCAACTGGAGGATAATTCTGCTCTGTTTTGCTATGCACTTCAACTCAGTGTTACTAAAGGCCATATCTGTCATGTCATGTACTACAGCAACTTTAAAAACTGTAAATTGTTTTGTCTTCTTTATAATGTATTTAAATGGTTTATTTTATGTTGGTCTTATGTTGTTTTTATGATGACGGATAGAAACACGTGTCTCATGTGATTTTATTTATTCAGAGTCTTACGTTTCAAAGAAATCATTGTGTCAGAGCGTTGCTTTAATTCCTGTCTTAACATTGTTCCCATCAGCCACAGCAAAAATTCCCATGAAATGAAGATGCTGTGTGAGATTATTTGAGATGATGTATTGTTTTTAAAGACGCAGTCTGTAACTTTTGCCTCTCTACCGCCTGTCTCTGTTAAAATTGCAAGTTGACTCAATGTGTTAAATGATAAATCATTATTATTAACTTACCGTTGTGAAATGGGGGTGAGGTATGGAGATCATGTTAATCACTGATCTGTCATGTTCTTGCACAATTACTGGATTTTTGTTCATTTTTAACCCTAAAAGTTACGGATTGCAGCTTTAAGAAAGACACAAACATATTGAGAAATCGGCAAGAATTCCAGAAAGGAGGAGCGTATGAGCCTCATGACCTTTGACCCTGCCTTTGTTTTCCTGAGAACTGTTCTGAGATAAAACTGCACAGGTTTCTAAAGCACACGCAGACTGATCGTTGCCTTGTACAGGGCCAACGATTTACAATAAATGAACAGATGCATTATAAATCATCTTTGTCCAGCGTTTGTTTAAACACTAAGTTAACTTTCCTGTAGCTTTCCTGAAGCTCAGTGGTTAGAGCATGGTGTTAACAACACTAAGGTCATGGGTTCGATCCCAGGGATTGCACATAATCCGAAACAGTGTATAGTATAATACAATGTAAGTCGCTTTGGATAAAAGCATCTGCCAAATGCATAAATATAAACTTGGAAGATATTTCAAATATCAAATACCATCTGATTGCATCGTCTACTTCCACAGTTTACTGAGGGTAAATATGAAGGATATTAAATTTAGAGAAAACGACCATTTTTGGATCACAATCAACTTTGCTCACAAACAATAATATAACAAGTAGCAAAGACGTGTTTGTGATCCACCAGCTACTGCCATCTAGAGGACGCTTGTTGTTTCTCTACGTTTCCTGTCATGTTTCTACCACATTAAAACACATTTGAAAATATAGCTGTAAATACACACAGGTATGTATGTGCGTATGTTAAATAACTGTGTTAAAATAACTGGCTTTGTAACAAAACAGTCAAATCCTCGTGACTGTAGTTTTGCTCGTGGCAGCAGGTGTCGATTGCAGGTGTTAATTGTTGTGTTTGTGAATCTGCTTTGGCTTCCGGCATAATATTTGGTTAATCAATGAAAACAGAGTCGCACAGAAATCATTTATTTGAGTTTGATTCTGCTACACATGATCTGTTTACAACACAAAACGACATCACTTATCCTGAACGCTGCAGGTGAGTTTAAACTGGTTACTGTTGACTTTGACTACGTTGTGATGACGCATGCATGCTATATATTGACAGATATCGATTACATATCGATTAATACGGTGCTTTTATACTATCTCCGCAAGATAACGTCATACGTTTGGAGTTCAAAATTAATTTAATAATAATGCAGGAACAATAAAAATTTAAGAACAATAAAAGTTGTTTTGATCTGTTTAAAATCACTTTTATTAACAAGTTAATCGACAACTGTAACAATGAGCAAAAACAAAACTGGCATTTTAAAGTGAAACGACCAGTGTTGTCCAGAGGGTGGCACTCTTAAGATGTGAAATACAAACAAAAACAAATGATCTCTCTCCAAAAAAACAACAACCTTGAAACTTTCAAGTATTTCCTCTGTTGAACTGTCAGCCGGAGATCTTAAGCTAAACTCTAAACCTGATGTGAGCTGTTGGAAGAGGCACAGACCGGGTGAAAGTGGGTCTCAGAGTTTCCAGTGCTGCTGGACGAGGGAAGTGGGAGTCAATATAACATGTTCCAGATCCTTCAGACAGACAGAAGGTCAAGCACTTACTTACACACTCACTGCACAGACATAAACCATGAACCTCTCTCTCTCTCTCTCTCTCTCTCATTTTCTCCTAACACGTCTGTTTCTCTTTGACTGTTCTGTCACTTTTGTATTTTCGTTGTTTTTTGATTTGCGTATAGGTTTAAAAAAATATATTTAAAGTAATACTTATATACAGTTACAGCAGAAGGTTTAAACAGAAACGTTTGTGTTTTTTGTACCGAAAAAAATATTTACACACCAAATATAACAAAATATAATCATATCATTTCTGCGTGTATTGTATATATGTTCCAGAATCGATTGTAAGTGTCTTAGTGTAAACAGTTTTATTTGTATATAAAGTTTAAGTTACTGTCTTCTCTTCTGTGAGAAGACAGTAAAATCTCTGCCTGCTTTTTCTCATTCCATGAATTTCTCTCTCTCTCTCTCTCTCTCTCTCTCTCTGTTTCTCTCTCTGTGTCTCTCTCTCTTTCTCTGTGTCTCTCTCTCTCTGTGTGGTTCAGATGGGGTCAGGGTAATATCTGTGTGCTGTAATGAAATATTGATCATCAATGATGCAGCTGACTAATACAGAGTTACCGGGACGACCGTGGAATCTCACCAGCTCCTGTGACACAGATCCATTTAATCGGCTCTCAGCCAATGAAAACAGTGTAAAATGCTCTTAAAGGTGCCCCGCTAATGTGGGATTATCCTATCACAGGAGTGACAGAGATTAGACATAAAGACATAATCCATACAGCTCTGCTTCTCAACAGAGAGTAGATGTGTGTGCGCGTGCGCTTGTACTTAACCATATACTGGGGACCAATCTGTACCCGAAAGTCAGCAAAACCTGACAAATCTGAGTGAATCTGTTTGGCGACATGCTCGTTTGTAAAAATGCTATAGAGATATAGTAAGTAAAATTGTTTGTAGTTATTTGTTTAGAGTGTGGGTTAGGTGATATTGTATATAACTCATTGTGTATTAAAACAATAGAAGTCTATGGAATGTCCCCATTTAGATTGAAACGTAAATTCGATATTATGATTATTACAAAGAATGTGTCATTGTTTTAATGTATCTCTTTGTCGTGTTACGTTACCTTCTGACCTCTTACAGACAAAACAATGATTACACAGAAACTTTGTGAGTCACATCTCTCTGTATACGGTGAAACTGAAGTTTTCACTGCCGTTATTCCCAAAAAGGAAAACAAGAAATGGTGTAATTTTTCTTTCTTATGAGTTTATGAGTTATGAGAGAAGTCATACTCACATGCATCACATGAAATAGCTTTTCACTGACACTCAATAATGGACACAGAGTCCTTCCTGCAACCGCTGTGGGATTGATCCAGACCTCACAGAGGGACGGAAGTCTTTCTGTGGCTTTGGGTGAATGTGTGTATGACACATTTCTCCTTTCATTCCTCATTTTTTTCACTTTAGCTGTTTTTGTCTCATTTTTTTAGAGTCTCTGGCTGCTTTCTGATTGGTTTGGGACCAGAAGTCTATTCCAGCTAATCCGTGTTGTTGCTCGATTCGAACGGTTGATTACTGCAGGTCAGCTTTGCATGACCTCGTGGTGTTCGTATAATAAAACGCTGTATTCAGTTCAAACGCTGTATTCAGAATCTGCGTGAGAATTATGTGTCTGACTCAGAGTTTGTGAGTTCCCAGCATGCAGTGCAGCATCAATAACTTTGCAGTTGTAGGATTGTTTTGCAATTTGTTGCCTTTGTGCCATTTCGAGTTAATTGAAGTTTGTGTGTTGCGATTGTGTGTCAGAAACAAACTCAACTCAACATGTATCATAAATATCATATATATATGCCCTCCATCCCACAAACAAACTTGCAGAAACTTTCTGCGTGCATGGTGGATTTTCATTTTAGATGTTGCCAACCTCAAGGGCATTTGGACCAATCGATATCTGCCTGTCTGCTGGCACACACAGAGCTGCCCATTAGAAGTGAGCTTCTCATACAGGCCCAGCAGTACCATTAGCTCTTAGCCTCGGGGCAGCTGTATCCGAGACAGGCGAGGCACCTGCCCCCTCCCCCACCATTAAGCCTCTCCCGTGGGGTGTCATTTGGACATATCGGGCAAAGAGTGGTTCTTTATTCTCGCCCTCTTCTACACCCAGACTACCAAAAATCAATAAATCACTTCTTTGCTTATTTTCAGAACTGTGCTTCAATAAAAGCAGGAATTTCCTTATGGCAACAAAGTCGCACGCCAGCAGGTCATTGTTTCAATTCCTTCTCTTTCTCTCCCTCTATCTGTCTCTCTCTGTCTCTCCCTCTCTTTCTTTGTTTCTTTCTGTTTGTTTCGCCTTTTTTTCGTGATTCCTTCAAAGCTCCAAATGAGAAGCAAAGAAATGGAAAATCGCTTGTTTGTTCTGCTGAGATTAAACGTCTTAAAGCCATTTCCCGTCTGTCTGCCTGTCTGTCTGTCTGCCTGTCTGCCTGAATCTATATTAAATAATCAGAGGTGAGTGACTTTGGATTAAAGAGAAATAAATATATGGAGAGAGGAGAGAAATAACTGACTACAGAAAATGTTTGTTTTGAGAATGGAAGAAGAGGAGACAGACAGAGAGGCCAGCATGAGACAAACAGAGATGGATAGGGGATGTTTTTGAACAGGGAAGAGAGAATTTCTGCTGGCTAGAGGACGTGCAGCAGTGGCCTGTATTGATCAGCTGTAATGAACTCAGAGGAGAGCAGGCTGATGGTCCAGCAGCTGCTGTGGATGCTGTAGAAGAGACAGCTGGAGACCAGCCTCTGAGGTTCAGCTCAATCTGGTTTCACTTGAGACCGTATCACTGCATCAGATGAACTGGACTCATGCTTCCTTCTGTCTCTCTTCATTTTTTCTCCTTTGTCCTGCTTTTCATTCTTGAAGTCAGAGCGAGAGGCTTTCTCATTCAGCTGTGAGCTGAAAATATCACTCCTAGATGTAACTGGATTCACACTGAATTCATCAGGCTTGGCAACTAACATGTCCACGTCAACAATTCATTTGACTTCTGTAGTGTATGTGATATATATTTTAGGTTAAGCTGGATATTCAATTAGAAATGTGGGGCGGGGTTAGAGTGTCCTTCAGGACCTGATTGGTTTGTGAAAAGCCTGAGTTTTGTACCAGAACGATGAAAGAAGAAGCGTACTGTATTATTGGTTGCCGGTTGTGACATCACAATACGAACTCCGCCTCCCCAGTGCCACAGTGTAAAGGTGCGTCTATTCCTCTTGCAGTGCGAACTGCATTTCGTCTGGATAACTATATTATCTGTCTCTCATGGGAGATTTTGTCCTTTATACTGAGTGAGGCTCGGTCCATCATGTGCGTGTACAACAGATCTGTTGTTTGTTAATCATTCATAAACAGGAGAATGAGGACGAGTCACACTGCATCAGTGCGGGGAGGGGGCGACATAGGGTACGACTTTAGGATCGCCTCAGTCTTCCAGCACACCAACAACAGCTTCCCAAATTACATTATTCACGGCGATGGAATGTTAATTTCCAACTCACTCCCATCGACCTGTCAGCAGCCTGACAATTAAACGAGGCTCGGCATTAAACATGAATGAGACGAGGCACGGATGGCACGCTGGAGGGGAACCCAAAAGAAGGAAGACTCAGGCCCAGACGCTTCAGCGTGGGACCCGCTTGTCATCTGTTCCTGAATATCAGTGCTAATCATACTGCGACGTATTTTTAAATACACAGAAGTACTGTGTATAATTAACAGCATCTTATGCCCTCAGAATGAATATTTAATGTTTGTGTTTTGCTTTTTTCTCTGAGAATGAAGGAGAAAACTGAATTTACTGTCTGGGGGCGGAACTCAGGTGTCTTTGTGCGTGTTTGTGGTTCTTTCGTTGACGTTCCTTTAAGAGAGCTTTTAAAGTGTGTAAAACTTTCTTGACAGAAAAGCAGGCAAAAGAAAAAGCTTGTTTAAAAAACAAACTTTAAAGACGTTGGGTGTTTTCTGAGGACCTTCCTTTCGGTGAATGTGCTGATGCGGTTCAGAATGGAAACAATATCGTGTCTGTTGTGTAAATGCTAGCGAGCGCGTCTGTCTGTCTGTGATGGAAATGAAAAGTTCTCTCATTTATAATGCAGTTACCTGCGGTCAGCCGGGACGCACTCAAGGATGTCATTGAGAGAGTGACATTGTCTCCCCCACGCTTGACTGAATCCTTTTTGACTGAATTTTTTTTTTTTTTTATAAAATCTGTATAAAAACAGTAAGTTGAAATGCATTAAGTTTTTTTGACAGACACTGAATCAGACGATTATAATAACTGGATTATAAGATCTTTTCCTGACCTTGTTGAATTTACTGGCTCAGTTTTGCCGAGAGGTAAATCGGGAAGTTTCACTGGATCTTTAACCTTTTGTTAAAAATACAGTTGATTCATTAAAAGCCTGAGGAGAGTTTTTTAAGTCGTCTTTTAACTATCGACCCTTTTCCAGTTGCTTGAGAGTTGAAGTAAAAATAAAGTACTTTCTCCAAAACCAGCATGAAAATATGCCTGTTTATCTTGTTAGAACAATAGCAGGGCCCGATCTGGCCGGTGTACAATGGCAAATTTCCTAATTAGGTTATATCGCCTGTGGTCACATTTTTCGTGAGTCCTTTCTATGTTCAGCAGAGGACCAATTAGCACCCGTAGCCTCATGAACATGACATAATGAGAATCCTCAGCCTGGCGCAAAGCACATCACTCAACTGTGCTGTAGGAAGATTATCTCTCTTCTTTCTGTGCACGCCAGCTGGCGCTGACACGCCGTACAACTGAGGGCGAGGAGGAGTGGTGGAGGAAGACAAAACAGGCTTCAGCAGGACAAGCTGTCCATGCAGCATCATATCTGCGAGTGCGGTCGCAAAACAACTGCTTTTTGAGGGTGAAGGCTTTGAAACAAAGCTTTTCTCTTCCAGATTGAACATGAATACACTTAAGTTTAAGGGATTAACGAGGATGGCGACTTGATTTGTTTATTTATTTTTTGGGTGCTAACAGAGTTTGGCACGCCATGGCCGAGCGCGGATGCCAGCAGCGTGTTCAGGGAGCGACGACTAAAACGCACAAGCGCTCTGACCGTCTTATCACACGCTCAATGTGCTGGCCATTAGTATGCCGTATTATTGAAGATTTCACCCAGTCGTTGTCGGTTCTTCCTCGTTTTCTGGCTGTCCATCCGCCAGAAAAACTTCTAATTAGGATTTCAAGTCCTGCATGATTATGAAAATCGCTGAGGTCTCTTGACCTTTCGAGTCTGCTGTAAATGAATGATGAAAAAGCCCAATTAGAAAAGCTGTTCGTGTGAAGAGAAAACAGTTTTCAGCAGCCCATAATAAGATTCTGAGTTAAATGCGAGTTTGTTTGTTGTTGTTGTAGTTGTTGTTTGAATTACATGGTGGTAGGGTGTTGCTATGTGGATGCCTTGTTGTTCTGAGTGGTTGCTAGGAGCGTAACAATTTAGCATTTTTATTTGATATTTTTTCACTAGAATTTGAATTTGGGTTTTTTATAACAAACATATTTCTGCCTAAATGCACAGATATCAGCTAGCTGCATAAAAAACACTATACACACAGATTATGAATTAAAAAACAGAAACTGTATTCCATGTATGACTACACTTACTACACAGAAAACACACAAAAATCGGTTGTTTAATTAAAATAGTCACAGAAGTGTCAAGAATATTATGCAGTATATAATATTCATAACATAATATATTAAAGTCCAGACACCTTGTGTCTGTTTTCAGTTTTATAATTGCTTTATTTCTGACTCTGTTTTTGACAGAAAATGATCCGTCAGAGGTCTGTCAGCGGACTTTTCTCCTTATTACCTGTAATATCAGCCCTCATTTTAACCCTTTAAACATGAGCACCTCAGTCTGAAATTTAAGGAGGCTCCTCGCCTTCCACAGGAAATCCCATAATTCTCTCCAGACCGGTTTCTGGGGCTGCTGGTTTTGGTGGTCTGGTTACACAGAGTCTTTTCTAAATCATAAGGTGATCAGGCCTGAACAGGGATGACAGGCCCGTATACCGTACGACCACTTTCCGTCGTCTGCTGATTCATGGCTGTCATGCTTCAGCGTCTCCCGACATCTGATAAATACTTCCTGTTCATTACAGCGGCCTTCAACCAGCGGCTTTCACACCTTAATTGGCTTTTGCGCGTGCTCGTCTTTCTGCGGCCGCTAGTAACAATGTTAGCATGAGAAGACTGAAAGATCTTTGTGGTATTTTTCTTGTCACGTAAGTTCATTGAAACGGTCGTAGAGTCACAGCCTTAGAGTTTGCTAAATTAAAGCGCTGAGTCGCAGAGCTGGGAGATTTAAATCTAAAGAAACATAACTGATATCAGTAACTGAGGCGTCATATTCTCCTCGTGCGTACAACAATCTTTTTTATACACACATTCATATTTAACACTTGTGCGTACGTCGATACTCGCACGATATAAACTATAAGAATCACCTCTGATAAAAAAATTATGAACTGGACATATCGAAACATTTGTGTGGAAAGATCTTCCTCTGTCTTCATTATTTATCATTCTTTATTTCTTTCTGCCCTCTGTCAGCAGGATATTTGCCACACAGCAGAATGTATGTGCCCTTGAATTTGTAACCTAAAACCGGAAAACTTAAAACAAGGTCTCTGTGGAATATTGAGTATCTGCCGAACCCGAGTCTCTCGTACCTTTCTCCCTCCGTCAACACCCATACATCAAAACCACCAACTGTTTTCTCCAGGAAAAGCCATCTGGGTTCTGGAGGTGGCTGAGGTTAACTTCTGACGGGTACTAGATCCTTCTCTTCCTGCCCCTGACCCAGGGCAATGAGTCCCAGTGACCTCTGAACCCCAAATTTGAGGGTTAGAGAGAGCCCAAAGGTTTTAGAGCACCCTCTCCCAGCAGACAGATCTGTGTTGTGGTGGAAACCACGCAGGGTAAATACATAGCGACTTCTTTGCAGTTTTTAAAAGCTATAAAAGCAAGCAGGTGTGTGCAGGAGACCGTCTCTCTGCTGTCCTGGGTTCAGTTACATCTGTTCCACTGGATTCTGATATCAGGCCAAAACAGAGAAAGTGCTGTTGCCCCCTGGATAGGTCATTTGGTGGCGTTGGCCAAAAGCTAAACTGAAAGAGGTTTTAAATATGGGAACAGGTGCGAGTCACCGCAGGGGCTGGATGAGGCACAAACGCTGAGGCCCAATCCTCATTCACAAACATTCTCGCACTACCTCGTAATTAGGCCACGACTTCAATAGACGATAACTCAGCCCATATGGGCTAATGTAGCTGAGATGAAGACCCCCCTCAGGTAGCAGTCTGTCAGCACCACGGACAGCTCCCCTCCAGCCTCATAACTCACCGCCAGGCAGCAGAGCAGAAACACTCGGCCGCTTAAAGATGTAACTGAGCTTGAAGGTCAGGCCGATCGGAGGGGAAAACATGTTCCAGCATTCCAGAATTAAACAAAACACGCCATTAGTGATTAGATCTTTGCTTGATTAGTTGTCATGTATTTACAATCCAGCTTTTTCAGGTAAAAATAAGTAGAGTTGGGATCAATTAAAACCAGCACGAGCAAAGTGATGGGCAGCTGGGCAGCACAAACAAAAGCAGTCTTATTCCATCTGTCTGCGCTGGAACACATTAGAGCTTATGGCATCCAACAAGCGCGAAACGACGTGACCGAGTGTGTGCCTGCAGGTCCAAACACGCTGCCTGACAGAATGTTAGCTGAGAAATATCTTGTGTTTTTTCACAGTTTATAAAGCTCAAGTCAATAAACGCTTCTGATAATGAAAAAGCTCAGCTGAAATGCGCTAATTGGTTCAGCGTGAAACAGTGAGTGTGTGTGTTGATAATTACAGAGAAAAACACACAGCTTTGGAATATTTATTAGGAGTGTCACTGCAGTTTTAGAGTTTAATAAATCTATCATGAGGCAGAAACCAGCCGTCAGAAATGAGTTAACAAGCTCTGCCACACAGAAGAGCTTCATTTAGAGAGAACAGAGTGACATTCATATTTCATTCCCTCGCAGACGGCCTAATAAAAACATAACAAGCACCAGCAAATAGCAAATGAACGATGATTGTTTTACAGCTGCTTGATTCATGAAAGACTCATAAAAGACTCAAGCTGTATAATGAGAGAGCGTTTGTCATCAGACCGCATACCGGCTCTCTCACACGCTAACAAACTGTGGCAAAATGTGCTTTATCTAATAATTAAACTTATAGCTGTTATTATTATATGTTATTTAATTTTTCTGTTGCTTTCAATGGTCCCGTGTAATTTACTAAAAAAACAATATTTGTACATTTACAGGAGAAAATTCACAGTGTTTATTGACCAAAGCCAGAAGAGGTTCACCTCCATCTATCATATTCTGGTCTGGATATCTGAGGTAAGTTTTTACTTGCTGTTTATTGGACTTCATAGCTTGTTTATTGACCCTAATAATGAGCCCTAACAAAACAGAATGTACCTGTCATAAGTTATGATGAAAATCTTAAGATAAGATAATAACAAGATAATAACAATGCCACTTCAATGGTCAACAAACATTCATGTTTCTGCAGAGGCTGACAGTTACATTGGTCCCCACAAAGCAATGCCTCCACATTTCTTTATATCGTATCACTGCTTTGTGAGCGTGCTCCAACATGCCCGACTCAGTCCGGCGGGAATTTCATCCACCGCAGAGCAAATAGCAACAAACACGCAGAGTAAACACGCTAGCAGGCAGCTCACTGGGCAACACACCTTTTCTAGAGATCCTCCATCCCCTTCCTGCCTCCACCACTCTGCACATCTTTAAAACATCAATACACCATTTCAGCAAATTTTGACACCAAACATTTGCATCTTTTTACCAGACGTCCCCCACCTCATTTGATCCCCAGTGCTTACCAGCTGGTTTCAGTACAGCTCCAGTTCAACCAGTTCACCATTCACACTTAATTGGTTCCCAAGGCAAGAATGAAATATTTACTTTAAAGCCTTTAAAGTTGAATAGATTTTTATCTGACAGCTGTGATGGTCTCGAGTGAGGCGATTGCAGACGCTCTCCACCTCGTCCCACGAGTGATCGAGATGTGCACAACACAGTCCTTCTTACACAATCACACTCACTGTCTCTCTCTCTCTCTCTCTCTCTCTCTCACACACCAACGTGAAGAACAATTTCACTGTTAGCTGGAAACATGATCAAATTAGCTAAAAATATGAAAGTTATTCTAGTAATTCTGGGTAAATCTACAGAGCCAGAGCAGCAGGTTCTGTTCTGGCTGATTATTGGTTAAACACAGAACAAAATAAAAGACACGACAGACATTCGCTAGCATTAGCCAGAGTCAGTCAGGGTTGCTAGCGCTGGTGTGACTCACTGTCAGACTCTGAGTTAATAAGTTAAAAGTTACACCATTAGCATGAAAAACAGACAGAATCTCAGGAGCTCAGGAACAGTCAGTCATTCCCCAAGTGTTCTGCCGGCGTTTCCAGAGAAATGTTAGCGCCTGAGGGAGAACCAATCACTGCGGACTCACTGAGCACACATGAAGATGTTATGTGGTTCATTCTGTGGGTGAGAACGTCTTGCTTCAAGTGTATTATTATATGTGCACATATGATGAGCGCTCTGTGCAGGCAGTCAGAATCTGATCTGAGATCAGCGTCTGCCGTGGTTTAGACATAGCTCGCTGAAATATTTCTCCATTTTATGATTGCATGTATTTATAAAAATTTACGTACACATTACACGTGAAACGGGACTTGTAAACGGGACTAAAGTAACGCGGACTTAAAGTGCGCGGATGGCTGACGTGAGCTCTTGTTTACTGTTTACTGTATGCTGTTGGGTCGTTTGCAGTCTGTTAATGTTTTTAAATGATGTACTTAAGACATTACAGTGTACGTGAATGTAATGAAACAACACTGTATGTCAGATGTAAACCAAGTTGTGGCCTTGACTGTCAAACTCCTTTTTACAAAACGTCATATTTTTTGTTTCCATTAAAGTATACTGCACTTTGTACTAGCTCAGGGGTATCAAACTCAGCTCCTGGAGGACCAGTGTCCTGCAGAGTTTATCTCCAATCAGCTCCAGCACACTTGCCTGGAAGTTTCTAGCGATCCTGAAGACCTTGATTAGCTGAATCAGGTGTGTTTAATTAGGGTTGAAGCTAAACTCTGAGCACACTGAGCCTCCAGGAGCTGAGTTTGACACCCCTGTACTAGATGGTACTCATTCTAGCAGTGGTCTTAGGCACATATTTAATGAATGCAAGACACTTTTTTGAAGTGTGCACACACTCTCTGTGCCACTGGGAATCCAAACTGCAGTGTAACAAAGGAATAAGGGTCTCTGTGACCTTTGACCTATTGACCCTCTCTATTAGACCTGGCAGCTGGGGAATTTCATTTTGATACAGCAAGTCTCTAACAGTCCTGCTCAGAGATATGAGTTGTCATTTATCACATTTTTAATTTCTTTCCTTCATAGTTTTCATTTCACAAGGTTTGACCTTTTTGACTGTTGTGTGGGGTGTTTGGATGATGTGGTCTCGTTTGGAGGACAGAAACGTTTCAAATGATAAATCGCAGAGTACATTTACTAATCGTATTATATTATAGGTTGGCTTGGTAACACGAATTTCAGTGAAAATTCAACAGATAAACTAGTAATAAAAAGTAAAACGCTGATGTTCCAAACATTCCAAAATGTTATTAAATTAGTAGATTAAAAAACATACATCAGTAAATAAATAGCTTTATTTTCACTGCCCTCTGTTGAAATGGTTATAATAGTTCTACTAAAGATTATTAAAACGTACAGTTTGTATACAAATTAATTCTGTATTGTTGAAAATTGTATTTGCTTATGGGGTTCCAAAGGAAATTGTAATAGTTTTTTAAGACACAAATTTATGAATAATAGGTAATAAAAATAAGTAAAAAATAATATATAAATAATACAATTTTAATTTGAAACATGACAAATTCAGCAGTTTATAGGATAATTGTGCATAAAGAGCAAAGCATTAACTAAATTACACAGCGGGCTATTCTATTGTATGACCCAGGCACAGACTGCAGGGTCATTGTACCCCTCAGGCCTGCAGGTGGGGCAGTGGCACCACATAATGACTCCTTTTCCACGCCAGAAAGCCCCGAGATTGTCTCACCTGCGGACACACGAGTGACTGGGCGCCCACAGAAAGGCCCCAAAAAATAGACCGGTGCACCGCTCGTCCACCCGGTTATCAGATATTTAAGCTCGTTTTAAAGAAACCGGGCAACAATTAGGTCAAACGCGTCTCCTCAAGGACGTGCTGGGGGTGAACCTATCGCGCTGTGGTGTTTCGTAAGCGTCGTTTTTAAACGAGTCTCCGCGCTCTGTGTGGGAGGACCGGAGCGCAGATGCACCCGGCGCCCCGCCCCGTTAATCACTCCAGTAAACTTTCTAATCACGGGGGTTCACGGGATCGTCGGCAGTGAGCTGGAGCTGACCCGCACCAGCCCGTTTCAGACCCCGTTTCCAACGGATGCTTTACATGTTAATTGTCCAGAATGGCTTTTCGTTCTCTCTGTAAGTGTAGCCTGAAGCTGCGCCTCGGGCTCTTTCTCCCTCGCTCGCTTTATAAAGCACCGGAATTCAAATGCTAATTATTATACGCGAACCGAGACCCTCGACACAACCGAGTCCGTCTGTTTCTCCTACCCCGAACCACAAAGAACGAACTTTAGTGCAATAATGAAAACTAATATAATAATAATACATATAAATTAAAGGGTTGTAAAAAAGGGAACATTTAAAAATCACATCTTAATGTATTTTTTTTTTATATTTAACGAATCATCTGTTATATGAAATGAATGGTTAATAATAAATATAGACTGTCATTAAAAAAAGACATGTACTATTTATGTTAGACAAGAAAACGGCCGGTGATCTGTTTACTGTCGTTAAACAGCGTGCAGGGTGTGAAGGCATTTCCAGAGAGCTGAAGTCACAGCAGTTGTATTGGGACAAAGCCGACGTGAGAGTCCCGCGGCTGAGCAAATATCTGAGTTAATTAGCGGCATGCATGTTTAATTAAAGCCAATCACAACATCTAAAGTTACCTCGTCAAAACCGGTTTTACACCGAAGCTGCAGTCAGCACTGGATCACAGCATCTGTTTGCTGGAAACAAACGGCATTGGATACAAAAGGCATTTGTAGCACAGACATTTTTAAGGTTTGCGCTCTGATATTTTTATTTTTGTCTGCAAATAAAAGCATCAGCAAATATTGGACACCATGCAATACTTATTTGCAGTTTTACTTTGCTGTTTGCACTTTTAAAACACGCGTAAACGGATGTTTAGTTTAATTTATTCTTGATTTAGCAAATGTTAAAATAAGGTTAAGGAATGTTGCAAGCCACTTCATAATCGCGCACGGAGGTTTATGTATTTTGGTTTATATTCTGTGTCTGTTTTCACGCTCAACTGTGTAATTTCCACCACCAGCTTCAGTTGCTCTCAAACAGTGATCGGTGTTTAATCGACACAGTTACTGTTACTCGAGTTTAATTGGGCTTCGGTGTGAAACGCTGTTCTACAGACGTGTCGAAAGGTGGCGCTCTTTATTAAATTAATCTCAAATATTAAAAACGCTTAAAACACTTGAAGGGTACACTGGAAAACAAATTCATAATATTTTCACGTTTTGTTCATTCAGACTGAAATTCGTCTGTGAGGTGTTATGATATTGTTGCTGCTTTTGTAAGCAAACCAAAACAATGCTAACAATTATTATTAAAATGTTGTCTGTTTCATAACGTTATTATTATGTTTGTTTGTTTGTTTGGATATTTATGTTAACCCGCTGCAAATCCATAACGAGGAGACGTTACATTACGCACATCATTTCTTTGGTCTATTTATTAATTTTGTAATATATAGAATTAATTTATGCCTGCACGCTGAATATCGGTGTTTTCGTTGCAAAACGTATACAGCTAGAAACGACAATAAACTGTTACTGTTACTGGTAATTGTAATTAGATTTTAATAGTAATGCACATAATTCATCAAGATTTTATTTGCCCTCATTTTTCCTTTGTCTGATTATTAACAGTGTAATTAGTTCTCGTGATAAAGTGGAACATGCAACAGATAAAATTGCAATGACGAATTCATTCCCTGAGTTTTTCTTGCAGTGATGTTTACGCATATTTAATCCCCCTCCCGCATTTTATTTTAAATAAAGACAAATGTAAAATTATTTTCGAGACTAAGTATATAAGAACTTGATTTAGCTCGACAATACACCCTATTGTAATGCATTGGGACGCTTGGAGCTGGCAGAGCTTTAAAACACAGAAACCTGGATTGATTTTCAGAAGGCAAATCATCCCTCAGCATGTATTGAATCTGTTTATTATGGATTAGTTGTGATGCTTAACGCCTTTAGCACGTGGCAAGCGCTTAGAGTGATCAGTTGTCCGGTTTCCCGCACAAAATCCAACCCAGTTTAACCACTGCTCATTTAATTTCATGTCTCAGTGCCATATCAGCTCAAACGCGTGTTTCGGTCGAGGGGAGAAGTGTGACATCGTACACTTATCAAGCAGTTTTGTTTTAGGCAGATCTCTCCGTGGCTCACCGCTAGTATTTCGAAAGTTTTGCAGGTGTTCTGTCTATCTCAAATCGATAATATTAAAAATAGGCTTCGAACGATCTGGCCGCCCGCAAAGATGCACACAGGAAACTCCGCGCGTATTTACGCGCTCGTGGTGCGCTGGTATGACGCGTGGAGAGGACATCTGGACACTGGCCATCTGACCGACTTTGCTTTGACATCTGGGAAAGCCGCTGGTGCGTGGCACGCGAATCGGTTCACGTCGCTATTTAAATGCAGATTTCTCGGGGATCATTGGCGCTTCACCGCGTAAATGCGCTCTAAAGGAACACTCCACGCACAATGAGGAGGAGGGTCTCTCTTCTGGCGGTCCTGGCGGCGCCGAACAAATCTTATTCAGACCCACGCGCGCACACACCTTCTGCATGACTAACTTTCCTTTTGTCCCGCGCTCTCCGTTCGTACATCTCCCCAAATAAGATCTCACACTGGCAGACAGGAAAGAGGGAAAGCCGCACCATGCACCCAGGGATAAATGTTTAGGCTAAACTAAATGTTTAATGCATACAAGTATTATTCGTAAATCAGTAAATTATTATTATTTTTATATTTCAATCAGTAGTATTATTATTAAAGTGTTCATCGATAAACCTAAATAAAATCCTGCTAATGGTATTTTAGCTATTTATTGGTATTTTGGTATTTAGGCAACATTTTTTGGCATAACAAAAACTGACAGGCGAGCCTCGTTGCAGTTTTTTGTATTGTGCATCATGCAAATAGACCAGTTCTCATAGACCAGTTCTCATAGCTGTTCTGAGTTTTGTCCTGTACTTTATTTGTAATCGCTGCTTTGTGAAAGTTGGTGAAATTATAGGGCGCATTTTGCACGCTTTGGCTCCGGGGTCCAGATGAGTCTCTGAAAGGAGATGGATTCGGGCGAGCAGCTGATTCTACCGTCTCCGGCCAGATGGCTTCTGAGCACAGATTTGCATTCATTTTCGCCTAATATCTTCCTAAATAGAGGGGCAGCTGCATTTGTTGTCAAATACGGTTTAAAACTCTTTTTAGGACGCGATAGTTACCTACGCGATGGGATTGTTGAACTTCTTTAGTCAACAGTATCAGATTTGAAGGGATTTAGCCTAAAACCCTATAATTTGGTAATCAAAATCTCTTTGTTGTGTAATCGGTATTAGAGATACTGCAGATATAACATGAAATATTTATTATGGTATGTTAGATGGGTAGAGTATGTTTTTTAAATTTGATGACCATGAAGTAAAACGGATATCACATACCGTTTTCAACACAATAAAATAGGTCTCGGAATACTTTAAATGAATTTATTAGACATTATTTTATTTTAATTGTACAATTTTGGTAACCGTAATTTTAAAAACATTTCACGTAATATATAAATTAAAATGAGCACAGGAGCATATAATAATGATCAAATTCTGAATTGTGCAATTTAACATGAAGGTCCACAGCATTTTGTGTATGCATGGATCGAAGTCACTCCGCATTAAAATGACTAAAAAGCATATTAATATTAAATGTTCGTAAAATATAATTTTATTACTTGCGTATTTAATGAGACGACGATGGCACGTGATGGATTTTGAGTCGAGACAAAAGCAACGTGTGTGATAATTCGCTGATCTTTGGCAATTGTCATTAACCCCCAACACAAGCAGATTGCTCTGTAAAACATCTCTCTTCTGTTTTCTCCATTCATCCATCTACCCATCATCCCTCTCTCCAGCGCACAGGGTCCCCAGTTAACCAACACACCTTCATTTGCGCCCGTTAATTCCCCAAGTACCCCAAACATGAGCGTGAAAAATGAAGAGTTTGACTAGAAGTGGTTCCGTGCACGTTCCCGTAATTTAGGACAGACAGCACGCTTAAAATCTACTACTACTCTGACCAGGAGTGAGATGTGATGAAACGGTGAACAGTGATTGATATTGTATGCGCTGGATATTTGCATTGACCGTAAAGCGCCCAGGATATAGCGCTGCCATTTGCACAGTTTTGTGACTTAATGACACAGTGAGATTTCCACACCATTAACAAACGCAACTGCCCCTCCTTTGGGTGGGTGCTGACCCGTTTTCTGCCCCTTTTGAACTCTAAAAACTTTCAAGATTACTCAAACGGCGCACATGCAGTGGCGAATTATACAGTCAAAACCCCTATTTGGGAGGTTTCATTGTCGTTGATGTTTTTTTCTTACTGACTTGCCTGTCAAGCCGTTCGTTTGAAGAGAGGAAATCACGGCGAAGCCGCTGGATGAGCAGCAGTGACTGGTCCTGTACGAGCTCAGGAAGCCTCTGTTCTCTCCATATTTGGGCAAAGGCACGCCCACCTGCGCGTCATCCTCTGACAGCGTGGATCCCGTGGGTCTGGAGTTTTTGGCTCCCGGGAAAGGTTCCAGTCCTGGGGGATAGAGGGTTGAGTTTAGTAGCTTCCATCCATTCTGCAAGGAAAGGCCCCTCATTATCCTCTCTCTCGTGTCCGGGAACACCTGCACGGTGATTTACGCGTTTATTTGCCTTTTGGAGCCAGAGGTGGTGGATACACCAAGTGTCCCAAAAGCGTCCCGTTGATGCCGCTGTAATAGGATAACAACAAGCCAAGCGCATCTCCATCAACACAAAGTTACAAGGAATGTTTAAATTAGAAAAGAAAGAACAACAATATCCGTGATATTTTTGCTTTGGCTCTTTCGGGGGAGTACCTCCATTCATCCATCCAAACAAACTGCTGGAAGTTGTTTTACGCACGTTCATGTAGCGCCGACGCAGGACGGATTAAAGGAACCAGGGCTGAGAACAGGGGGTTTCCCTCCTCCTCTGTTCATCAAATCAAAAACAAACTTGGATTGATATCAGAAGGGTCTCTTGGAGGAACGGCGCGCCCCTGCTCACAATTTCATTTCATCTCTTTGACTGGAAGTGGGCTGCACGCGAACCGTTTTAATGTTTGGGATACAGGAAACTATACCAAGAGGGGGGACCATTATGAAAGAGGAACCGCTGGGCAGTGGGATGAATACGATCCGATCGTGGATGCACGCGGCTGGGGTGGTAGATGCGAACACGGCCGCCCAGAGGTACGTTTGCCAAATCATCCGATTTAAATGCATTTCTCAGATCGACCCATAAATCCCCAATATGCGATGTATCAATTACTCTCTCCCCGTGCGCCTGTTCGCCGCTTCCCCCTGTTCATTACATCATGTTACAGTTTAAGTGACAATAATTCTCCCAACTGCTCTGTTTTCATTCTGTCTGTATCTGTATCTCAAGTGAATGCCGCTGTTTTAACGCACACTGGTGTCTTGTTTTCGCCCGCAGTGGAGTTGGTCTGGCACGGGCGCACTATGAGAAACAACCGCCGTCCAACCTCAGAAAATCCAATTTTTTCCACTTCGTCCTGGCGCTTTATGACCGACAGGGACAACCGGTGGAGATCGAAAGAACACTTTTTGTGGGCTTTGTGGAGAAGGAGAAAGTAAGCGCCGCTTCGGAATACCGCTTTGAGTTTTCACGCTTAAACTTCCATTTAGCTGCCGAGAAGCACGTGCGCCATGAACGAGTTTTGATGGGCATGGAGGACATCACAGGAAATACAATATTCACACAGTTTCACTGTATAGCGATGGGAAACGTTATTGGCAAGAAATGTCACGTATTCATACTGAAATGCAAGCTTGGCCATATTTATTTACAGACGGGGTTGCAGGATAAAAACAAGCATATATTGATATAGTTTTTCTGGGTAGAGAGAACATGCGTAACAAATTACAAAAACTGACACAATACTCCCAACCTGACCCCAAACAAATGCTTATTTTCAGGAACCTAACAGCGAAAAAACGAACAATGGGATACATTACAAACTGCAGCTTTTGTACAGCAACGGTAAGTGTATATTTCTCTACACGGCAGAGGTAGTTTTACAAGCGTTGTATTCAGCGAATAACAAACCGAGTCAATAGAGCCGTATTAACTTACATTTGCCGTGGTTTCCTGTAAATACAGTCCAGTTTATTTAACACTTGCAGTTCTTGTACATGGCAAAGATTAAATGTTCAACGTTTTGAATTTGCTGTAAGTGATTTGTTTTAACCGAGCAAACTCTGCATTGGGCTCATATGTCATGTATCATTTTTCCAGACATGCGTATTTTTCATCCTATTTTACACAAATTGAAAAACACAAATAATTTCCCACAGGCGTCAGAACAGACCAGGATCTTTATGTTCGGTTAATCGATTCTATGACAAAACAGGTAAGAACGTGCGTTTAATTTCCTCTTGTCTGTGTGTGTATTTAGTCATTTATAATCTGTGTTGTCGGTGTAAGTTTCAGTTACGCGCGGCTTTGGTTACTTGTTCCCATAAGTAAATACAGAATAATTAACATGTATTTTTATTGGTGAAGTTTATTGTTATTGCTGCAGTAACTGATTCTATTCAGATGTAATGTTTGTGGAGCTACGCTGGTTTTCGGGTGCACTGATTCATGCGAGCAGGTTATGTAACAAATTTACTGAAGATTGTTCTCTGATCACGTAAGACTTTGCTCTTGTAGATCATTTTATAGTTGTTGATAATTTATTGCAAATTAATGCAGATCATTTCTGCAGATAAAAGTTATAAAGCTGAGCTCCGTGGGTTTTCCGAGCCCTCGTTTTCTGTCATTTGCTCGCGTTTGTTTATTTTGAGTACTATTATTATAAACTCGCCCTCAAGTACGAGCTTTAACTTCCAAAATCTTTATTTATGTATTGCGTTATATTTGAGCCTGAGTTTGGCCGTTTATTTCATAATCGCTTATTATTATTGTATTTTATCTATAAAAATGCAAAAATATTCGCAGTGAATGAAAATGTCTTTATATATGTAAATGTATATTTATATACATGTATACGTAATGTTACAATTACTTTAATGCTTTATTTAGCAATGTAATATTTCTAAATTGTCGTATATTTTAGCGCGTCACAGTCGCAGGTGAAAGCGGTCACTTCTGTTGTGTTGACATCAGATCTGGTTAAAGACATTAAACGCTTCAGGCGTGAGAGAGACACTTTAGCCCATATTGTACTCGCATGTTCTCTGAAATCATCCTCTTTCTCTCCATTGAACCCTGTCATATATGTTTATCCGTCTTTTGGCATCACAGGAATATATGGTTTTATCTGAGGCGCTTCTGAATGAGGCTGAACGCGATCAAACGCTCAATGGGCTTTGAAAATGTATTATGTTTCATACGCAGTACATTTTAATAAAATAAATCATGGAATTACAAACAAATGCTAAATTACGCCCGTGAAAGGCAAATTAAATCGAACAGTGACTGGCAGTACATATTTTTTAAATATTTAGTGGCATATTGTGGATGTGTAGTAGTCCAAGCGCCAAATGTTTATTTGCGCACGTTACGCACGCATCTTCTCTTTACAGTTTTATGTCTATACAACAGTGTTTGAATTAGGTACATACATTTTATTTTAATATATATATATATAATGAATGAGTGACGTCTGTTATGATGTACGGTCCACTTTCCGGCGCACCCCACAGGAGGCGTTGGGGTGAACTTGCACAGTACACCATAAACGGAGAAGAGGGAGGGAGAGGGTGTAGAGAGAGCGACAGACAGACAAAACGCGCAAAAAATACCAAGGCCCGCGTGCACCTACAGCCCCAAACGCCATCTGTGAAAGCCAGTGCTCAAAAATTACTCAACCGTACCGCTTTTTATCTAAAGAAAAATCACAGTTAGCGCCTCAGAATAAACAACAGATTGCCCATTAGCACTTTACCCCAAATATCTGCAGATTATAACCGCGTTGATGTGTGTGGTTTTGGGTATTACTTACCGCGACCATCTGCGTCGGAGATTTGTGTGATTCCTATTATCATTCCCCAAATAAATAGCGCAAAGATCCAAACATAAGCATATGCGGCCCTTCATTTCATGAGCGATACTCAAACGCAGTCATTTATCATCATAACATCAATCATCATATTTATTTATGCAAATTAATAACTCAGTGTTTGTCTTTATAGAATCTGTTCTGGCACGCTTTCTCCCTGTTTTTAGTTCATCAAACTAAACACTGTGCCGCAAAAAGCACATCTCGTAATTTAGCTTTAAGTGCATTTTAAGTTGAACTTCTTTTTTATTCTTCAGAGGGAAAATAAAGCGTTAATGTTTAATATGATGGTAATGTTATAGTTTAAGTGCACTCGTTTAAAAGCTCTTCACTCTCACTGTGATTTTAGGCAATTATGTATGAAGGTCAAGACAAAAACCCAGAAATGTGTCGAGTGCTTCTTACGCACGAGATCATGTGCAGGTAAGAACACATCAAACACCAAACGTTTTCAGATCATTTATAATGACGTGTGACTCTGATCTTGTGTTCTGTCAGCTGGAGGATCGTGTCATGTTTTCGTAATGCGTTGTGCACGTGATAAATGTCAATCCAGGGCCTCTGAGCATCAGTCTTACAGAAAATCAATGCATCTCGAAATACATCTGTCCGGGTTAAGCTCGATAGCATGCAAATGTTTAGCCTTTCTCTTACCGTGCGTCACTTTACAATTTTGATTTTACACACGTACCACAATATTATAAAAAAACATTTTGAGAATCCGTCGCGTAAGGAAGCGAGCAGTTCATTTTCCACACAGTTGGCAAAGAATCCGTAAACATGCGTAGAGATCACGTCACTACACTGTAAATATAACAGCGCTAAGTGTAAGGCGACGAGTTTAAGAAGCAACATATAACGATGAAGAAAGTTACTCGCTGTCACTTGCTTGCGTCACAGATGCGTTTCCGGTCTCAAGCAGAGATTCATATACAAACCTTTATCACTTCAGCTGTGATCTCTAAGCAGCTTTCTGTGTTTTCCAAACCAGACCGGTGGTAATTTAGCTCTCGTAGACATGTAAACATTATACAAGTGGACTTTTTTAAATTTAAGAGTTTAATAGAGTTTAGAAGTTTAATGTTTGTTTTTGTTCTTTTGCTCTATAATTTAAACATTAATTAAAGAAGCTGGAAGCATCGTCAGGGCCTCAAAATGGAGACTCTGGCACATTGTGGAAAGCTGATGGAGGTTTTTGGGGGCTGGTAATTAATAATTGCTCCACAGAAATTCTGGGTAAAGGGGACATCTTGCATCCTCTCCACACACAACAGCTACACTCCAGTCAGACTCAGTCAGAAACTTTGGCAAACACAAACAGAGGGCGAGAGCGAGTCACAACGCTGCACACGGTGCTAGAGGACGAAAGACGCACACAAGGTGCTCGCTGAATCTTTCATCTCTTTTCTTCTCCTTCTTTTCTGCTCTCCTCATCTTTGCAGTCGGTGTTGTGACAAAAAAAGCTGTGGGAATCGGAATGAAACCCCGTCGGATCCCGTGATCATCGACAGGTAAGAATCTGCTTCCTGCCTCCATTGCGTGCGTGAGCACAGGGCGTTGCAGGGCCTCGCTCCGGTTGCCGTGTTGTTGTGTGTTGGTTCGCACATGTGGGTTGACATGGAAACCTGAGGGTGTCTTTAGGGACTGTATAATTGCAGGTGAGTTTTCAGGAAAGACTTCCCCTCTTAGCA
>JAZGTI010002644.1:11642-35177 GCA_036877585.1 Botia kubotai | reverse complement strand
ATATGTACAAAACATGTCAAAAGCATTACTATTACTATACTGGCAAATCAACAGAGGCATGACGCATTAATATTAATCGTAGTTATCTGCTAATGAAACGTCTAAATAAAGCGCGATCTGACCAAGCAATCCTGCCAATATCATGGAAATATCATCTACACTTGAATGTAAAGAATAGGACATCCATTATGTTAGCGCGCTGGCTAATATACTCTATAAGGGATTTCACATATGATGGCCTACAACAACAAAAAATGCATCTTGGGATATTGCAAATTATTAAACGTTCAGCGTTTTGATGTACCATATCGGCCCTTTCAAGCTAAAGTTGTTGTTAACATACCTTCCGAAAATATGTCAATGCCGGGTGAGAAAACACTCGTGCGGTCAGCTCTAAACACAGCACGCGTAGTATGTGGATGGCGCCATACACAGTGGCTGATGTCGCGTCAAATTGACGTAATAACGCTTTAGGTGAAACTTTCCAAATATTGTTTGAAAAATAATGCTGTAAAATGCGTTTTTGTTTGTAACCATTTTATTATTGTTTTAATTGAACTCAATTCCTACCTTTTTATTTTTTATTTAATCGTTTAATGTATTTTATTGTATTTACTTATTATTATTTTTGTTTATTCTAATGTAACCCTGACCGTATTTGTAATTATTTAAAAATAATTTTAAAATCCTATAAAAGTGATACATACTATAATTTTAAATATTGAATTTATGATTTAATAATGAAAATTTGACCAAAAAAATAAAAGTAAGAAAATGGCTTTTAAAGACTTAAAGATGCAAAAATGTCATTCTGTATCACAACATTGTACAGTCAATACAAAGCGATGCACACTTAAAGACGTAGTAGTTGCAATTATTGTCCAGTAGGCGGAGCGCAACCACCACACTAGGTGACTGATGACGTGTAATTGCAAGCCATTAATACCCAAATTCACTCACTGTACGGGGTGGGTGTGTGGTTGGGGTATGAGTAATCTCGTGCAGTCAGTCAGTCAGTACTGTGGGTGGTCCGTGGAAGTGCCGTCTGAGGTTGTGTGTTTGGCTCTAATTATGGAGAGACTTAAAGTTCTTTTTGTCATCAACCAGTTTCCCAATTAGTCGCTTTGCACACACCACCAGATGGATCATTGTATTATTAGACAGATTGTAGTGATACAGTGATACAGTGATACAGATAATGGCACTTAAAGATTACTTTGTGACAAAACCACAGCTTGTTTCTAACAGTCAGAAAGCGGGAAAATACAAATCTGTTTAAGAGGAAGTGTGGGTACATTTTGCCTACTAAAATCACAATACCACAGAAAATACAAAAAAAGTTTATTTAACGCCTCTACACTCTCAAACACTCTCACTCTCTTTAGTTTAGGTAGCAATGATTCCTCTAAAATTCCTTTGTACACATAAAAACATGATCACAAAAGCATGCGATGAGAAAGGTTTGGTTTCAAATCCTTGGAAATCTCTAACTTTCATTTGCAGACTCTGGAATATTGGCAAATCTGGACATAGTTTGTGTGACATTGTGAGATCTCTTCTGAGATTTCAAGGCTAAACATGTAAGATCACTGAAGCTTTTTTGAGGAGAAACATCTGAGAAACAGAAGCAAAAGTTTGATTCTACTGTTATACAGGAGAAACAAATGAGATTAAATTAAATTGTTCTCATTTGTGTGTTTGTTTTCCTATGGGTAATTACCCAGAAATATTTACAGGTGGACAAAGAGTAATAGAGACTTCTGAAACTTTAGATATATGTGGCTGAAATGAGTTGCCCAACAAAGGATGAAAAGGATGAAATTGATGTCCTACACACATGCCAATGTGATATTTCATGGGCAGGATTGGGGCTTTTGTCATGTTTTATTGGTCAGCGGTAAGCTTTCCAATGTCACTGATTTTCATGGCAACTGCAGGAGAATTCAAGTTCAGCAGAATTTACTATGAGAAAGCAAATGCTGCCCAGCAGACTGAGAATTAAGGAGATCAAATTCAGTCTGGCAATAATTTAACTCTATTATAGAGAAGCCAGAAACTAGCGACAAGAGGCGCGTTTCTCTGAAAAAAAAACCTTCTATTAACAGAGCTGGAAGTAAAGTAAAGCCACACGCCACAGTTTGAGAATGTCACTGAACTAAAGTAACCCTGTTTAAGGTGAGACCATAACACTGTCAGCCAATCAGAATCAAGGTAGAATCATGCAGTTGATGTGGACCAATCACCATCTTACGGTTATTTCTTTCCTCTTTATCTTTTGAAATACTATTTCAAGAGTTCACACCCACAGGCAAAAACGGTTAGCATCCACCAGAAGGAGCTTTGTTGGCTGTCTCTCTTTTATCTTTCTGTAACTTTTCTTTTCTTAACATCTGATGTACTAGTACCGTTTAAACAAAGCAACAAATTTATCACAGGTTATACTGGTAACTAACAAGCTAATTTCCTTTGAATCCTTTTTAAAGCTAAGGACATGTGTTTGGCATTGTGTCCCACAGTAACCCACACTGACCCACATTGCTTTTTACATCATATATCATTTCATACAGTTGAACTTAATATATTTGAAACTGGAGAACTGTACTGCAGACCATGTTAACTTACTGTACTGTCTGTCTGTCTGTCTGTCTGTCTGTCTACCTATCTCCAGAAGAGACTACATTGTTATGCAATAAAATCTTCTAAAACAAAAAAACATTGTGTATTAACTGTTATGTAGTAGATTACAGTAGCTAGTAGTTTGTAGGTGTTCCTGTAGTTCAGTTGGAGCTACGCGAAGGTTGTGGGTTTGATTCCCAGGGAGTGCATGCACTGACAAAAATGTTTAACTGGAATGAACTGTAAGTCGCTTTGGATAAAAGTGTCTGCCAAATGCATAAATGTAAATGTAACTATTATGGAAAGCCTGTGGTTCCATGCCAGTTTTCAGAACTCTGTAACACCACATCATTTTACTCAATCCCCCCTTCGAGGTCTGTGGGACAACGCTACCTTTAAGATTTACTCCCAGGAGATTTACAGTAAGGAAAAGAGTCTGACTCCAAACTGTGTGACCATTGGGGATACAATTTTCTCATAGAAAGTGATTCATGGTAGTTCAGGTTCATCTGCATACTCCATCAAACTGTAATTGCACTTTTAAAGTCTAAACTATTTCTGTAGTGTTTCTGTGTATCTGTTATCATTATCCCATGCTTATATCTATCAAACAGTTGTTGAATGTAGATACTTCATTTGGATACTACTTCCTTAATCACCCCCAACATTTGTTTAATCTGTAATTCTGTGTAGATTATAGGTCTGTGGATTGCAGTTGTTTGCAATTTCTCATTCACTTCACTTTCATTTAATAGTTTAATAGTTTTTTTGCTACTGACTGCAGAATGAGAATGTCAGTTAAGTTGTTAGAATGTCGAATACAGTCTTGTTCACACACGGTTCAGTTTTTAACAAGCACAACCACATTCTTTAAATAAATTGACACCTATTCACAGGCTGTGTGAACACAACCATTGTGAAGCGTTATCAGCGTTAACTGTTTTAGAATTTCAAGTCTGTAAGACATAACCATGGCTGGAGTATCAGTCTTGACACTGAAAACTGTCTTTCCAAACTAATTTAGAGGTTATTTTGTAGAATATATGATTTATTATGATATTTACAGTAGACTTATGATCATCCAGCTCATGCCAAGATCTCTTCTCTATTCTAATCAAATACCTATCTCATTCTTCATGTCCTTCACTTGTTTCCACATGAGAAAAAGTTTAATGTGAGATGTATAGTTTTATAGACCCTGGGAGACCCAGCATCCTTTTTTTAATGAAGAACAAGATTGGTTTTAAAATTGCTATTGTTCAGATGCACACACACACACGTCTCTATAATACTGTAGAAGTCGTTTTAAGTAGTTTCACACAAACTCTGGATGGTTCACCCTTAAAGCATGAAGAAATACCAGATTTTTTAAGATGCATAGCAGACATAATTATGGCCTTTGCTGATTGTTTTCTCACAGGTGGTGTATACTAGTTTATATTTCTTTTCTTGAGTAAAGCTGTCTGTCTCCATTCTTATAATCTTGTGCAGAAAGCATGTAATTTAACTTTAGCAGAGACAAATGCAATTGCTACCAGTAGAGCCAAATTGCTCAGGTTTTACATACTGGCAACCAAAACATTATATTTAATGAAAAATATGTAAACAGGCATATGAAAATATCACAGGCTGCTTTTATGTGTGATCAAATGCAAGAATGGAATGGTTGCAATTCAGCAGTGATCAGTGATTCCTGGAGGGTAATGAAATTAAAACAAATGATTATTATTTGGGGATTTTCCATTGATTTCAGAATCAGATTATAGATGGTTAACCTTGCTAACCTTCAACTAGATCATGGTAAAATCATAGTTTGCATAGACAAATAACACAAATAATGATACATTTTATAGTTAAACACACTGTATGAACTTTATTTAAAGAGCAGAGAAGAAAATGTATGTAAAAATGTATGTACAAAGACAACTAGAGAAAATCCAGCACTGTTGCTGGTCTCCATAGGTGAGTGGGTGTTTTGCAGATATGACTACATAAGCAATTTATGACACATCTCTTGTAATGGGGAATTACTGAGTTCATGGTAGCTTCACATTATTGAGTTCGTTGAGTTTAATTTAGTCTCATTTTTAACTGTGAACTATTTTAGCAGTGTTTGTGCTGTTCCTTATCTGTCTTTGTACCCCTTTCAACTGTGAGAGCGGATTAAAGCAAGGCCGCCTTAGCAGCAAGCACCTGCCAATCGATCTGTGAATGGAGTATAAATATAATGTGCTTTTATTCTCTTTTGTCCTCTTACAGCCTAATCTTCTCACAGTAGAGCCTTCTGTATGTCAGATGACCTTCTAGTATAAAATTGACAAAATACATTTACTGTTCTGAATCATTATTTCACTCTCACCCAATGAAATAGATTCCACAACACTTTGTAGATGTGTATGATATATAAAATAGTAAAACATGTTTTTTATGGGAGAACACCATGGGGAAGGCCACTGTTGTCCCAAAAACATTGCTGCATGTCTGTTGTTTGCAATGTGTGTCTGTTTGTTTCACATTGTTACTGGCAAATCATAGTTTGGGACAGGTGACCTGAAGAGCTTGATATTATCAATAGAAAAATGAATTGAAGTACATCAGTACATTTTTCAGGAGAATGTAGGTCATCTGTCTGCCTGTTGATGCTCTGCAGAAGCTGAGTGATTTATTAAGACAATGTCTTAAAGCACAGCAGTAAAATAAACAACTGAATGACTTTAGCTGAAGAAAATACAGATTATAAAGTGGCCTAGTTAGAGTCCTGACATCAAAATGATTGAGATGGTGAGCAATTCACAACAGACCAGAATAATGCTGAATTAAAACTAACTGCTGTGCAGGTTTGAGCTGCAGTTACAGGTTTACAGTGCTTGATATAGATTTACATTCAAGCATGCTGGAGATGCTTTCATCCAAATCAACATACAGTGCATTTAGGAATACATTTATTAGTATGTGTGTTTCCTGAGAATTAAACCCAGGACCTTGTATTGCAAGTGACATACACTACTATTTGAGTTAAAGAAACAAAGCAGGAGTGTCATTATTTCAAAGGTTAACATTGTGTTAAGAAAGTGCAATTTTACACTCTGCACTTTGAATATTTATATACTGTGTGGTCAGAAAAATTGTTTGGTGTGTTTTTTAAGAACACTGTCTGTCTTTTGTTGTGGTTTAGTTGAAGATCAGATCGAAGTTTATGGATTCATGCAAACATCCATATTAAATCCATGACACTTTCTCCTGCAATTGTAAATACATTCAATGAAAAATGTTAGATAACGTGCGCTATAACAGCTTTATGGCACATAAGATAGATATACTGTCAACAGAATATTTTAGAACCACATAGAATTATCACACCCATACAGACTATCACAAACTCGCCACACCAACATTCCAAATTTTATTCTTCTGTTCATGTGATCGATTCCACAGAAACATCATTCTCATGCCTTTATAAATTGTAGCCAAAGTTAGTCAAAAATTAACATTAATAAGTAATCTTAATAATAAAACATAACCTAAATCTTTGCAGGTTGTTAAAAATAGACTTGATTGTGTTTTCAAATTGAGGGCAGAAATCACCAGGTGCTCCTTCCTCAAGTAGCATATTTGTAATACTGACATACCTTTTGATATTAAAAACTGCAGGTTATGACATGCAAATGTTTTTGTGGGTGTGTTAACAGCTGCAAATTAGATGTTTCCTGTATATGAAAACATCTGTCATTTGGTTTCATGAGAGAAGTCATTTAAGTCATTATAATCAGTGCTTTAACTGAGAAAACAATGATCGTGCAAAAACAGCTGAGAGTTACAAAGTATGTGCAACATTGTGTTAACATTCTTTACTAACAATTTCACTTGGATTTGTAATGTGTGGAAAATTTTCAAATATGTCATATTTGACATATTTGAATACACAAATGACATCATTTTGTTATCATGTAAATGGGGCAGGCAACAAAGACAGGTGTTTTAACTTTGGAGATGTTTGGCATGTTATCTCTGCCATACAACAATCCTCTGACAATGTTTATAGAGCATCCAGCTGTGTATGAACGGCCTGTTCTGCACAGATCACCTTTTTTAACATCAAAGGACAGAGTCACAGAGCGTGTTCTTTCTGTTCATATTGGGCTACATAGTCGCACTTGGTATGTCAAAGATTTAAATAGAAATTTTCATACAAGCATATAATTTTCTGACTGAGGACTTTGGGTTCATGCGCACTGTGTGATGACTCATGAAGTGTGTTTGCCCAAAACAGATGTTGTCTACTGTGCTCCCGATTGGGTAGTGGATTGGGTTTGTTCAATTTTGTTTGTAAATGTTGTTTGCATGAATTGTTTTGACAGAGAAGTGGTAATATGCTCTATGGACCAAACGTATCAAACGTTTGCGCTCATTTGACTAAATTTGTGTGCCATGATCTTAAAAAGATGTAATTACATGTATTATTTAGATGTAATGGCATATGCTTAAATGTTTGACAAATATAAATTATTTACATACGACTTTTTTTCCATCTTTTTTAATGGACGAGTTGGACCACACAGTGAAGGAAAAACAACCAAAAAAAAATGCAGGGCACTTATAATTCCTTCAGGATTGTTTAAAAGCGTCTCAGGTGGCACATTGTTTGAGGTAAAGCCTAGAATGTGCTAAGCTGTAATTAAGTCAAAGTTTGGCTAAAGAAACTAAGAGGTTTTTTAAAAACTAACATTTTTTCACTACATACTTCCATACATAATTAGGTTTGAGAATAATGTGGTTCATCAGCATCTACATTCGAGTAGAAATGGTATAAATGCACAGTTGCCAATCATACAAATGCATCTCATTAGTAATGACAGTATCACTTACACCAAAAAGGTGAAAGCATTGCATCATACAAAAGCCATCAGTTGATTTACTAATACAACTAGATTTAGAGACTCTTATTCATGTCATCTCTTATAACCTACACATGTTGTATAATAATACTGTAAGTTATATAATTTTTTTAGGCTAAAATATAACTATTCCAAATGACTCAGACTCTGATCCAGAAGATAAAATAAGAAGTTTCAGAAAAAGATCCAGAAGTTTAAGTCATTTTATTACAAATTCCTGAGTTTTATATACATTATATACACAGAACATGTACACAACAAGGCACTAATATGCAACAGTGTGTTTTTTATGAAGACAAAACCAGCATTATTCTCAATTCTCTTGACCTAAACAATACTGTGAATTCATATAAAATCCTTCGTTGAAATCCAGACATATACATAAAATAAGTCTTATGCTGGAGAGAATGAATTTGTGCCTTGGTACAAGGTGTGCATTAAGTTGATAAATAAGCTTGTTTCTGCAGTGCTTTCTTTATCCATAAATTAAAAACGTACAAAAATATATATAACGAGGATCATGTTGTTGAGGACAGTCTGAGATCCACATAGCAGAGGTTTTAAACGCAACAATGGAAAATACCCACATATCAAAAGACAAAAGATCTACAAAATCTCAAGCAATGCAGAACAGCCAAATGGTAAGAAGAAACTGCCCTGAGTAAGTCCAGTAACCAGTTCGCACCCAGCTGGCCATTTGAGCAGCATGTTCTGTGTTCACACCACTGAAATCAAATACGGTGCATTATCCCACCAAACGTGCACCAAAACAAACAAAAGTGCTCAGGCCCTGTGCCTCCGTGGGCCCTATCATCATCACAGTGCATTCTCTTAGTAGTGCAATCTGTTAAAAAAAACATTAAGAATTATTAGATGAGATTGTTTGGTGTAATACAACACAAACATACATACACAAATGTATTCTAAAATCTAATTGAACGAGAGGCGTTTCAAGAGTGCTGATATATGATATATTGTTTTGTATGACTGCCACAGTAACCATTGAAACAATACTACAACAAAGTTATTCATTTGCTTAGTGGATACAGGGGCAGACGCAGGTAATCAGACACACAGAGTCTCACTCTCTGTCATTATCTTTCCACATATGTCCTGCTTAATTGTTACCCTCGTAACTTCTCAGCAACAATTCACTTGGTTTAGTTCTAATGGGTCGATTGCTCTTAAATGTTCCCAGGGAGCACATGCACATGCACAAAAATGTATAACCTGAATGAACTAAGCTTTGGATAAAAGCGCCTGCCAAATGCATACATGTAAATGTAAATGCATACATTGTTGAAAGCCTGAATGTATTTTTAGTGGGAACGGACCCTGAATCCATGGTGAAAAAATACATAATCTCTGAACTGCATTTTTACAGCAACATTATCCGAATTAGCCATTCTGACATACAGTACAGAAATAACACTCATTTTTATAAATAAAAATGAACACACAAATACTGTGGTACATCAAATGAAAAGCAGCCATAAATATATGTACCGTTTTCTGGGCTTCACCTCCCAGCCATCACGGCATTTAAGAAATGTAATTTCTTTTCCTGGTGATATCTCGGTATCTTCAGCACAGAAGGTGAACCTATGGGTGTAACATTACAGCATTAAGGTAAGCAGTAAAAATGAGTAAAATGAGCCACTGTTTGTTATATTAGTCTTTTAATGAGCAATGGGTGACCAGCTTACTTCTTCTGGGTCTCTCCTGCTTTAACTCTAATCCTACGAACATCAAGAACTTTGTCTGACTTTGAGCTCGACCATGACCAGAATTGTGACTTAAAATGCTTCAATACAGATGACCAGGATTCAGCAGGACCTTCCCAGCGAAGACTAATTTTCAGCAGGTCACCAATATCCTCTTCCGTGAAGACAAGAAATGTGTTTGTGAGGTTTAGACCAACCCCATCAGCACTGTGAAAACCACAGAGAAACAACATCAGTTCACCAAAAGGCAACATTAGTCTGACCTAAACAATAAAGGTTTGCCTTATATTTCTTCATTCATGTTCAGGAATGGACACGAAACAGTTATCGCATACAATGGCTCTATGATTTTAAATCATAAGCTGCTTACATGTCCACACTGAGATTATTGGTGTCGTTTTGGGATCCGTGTAGTTTGACATAGAAAGTAGGATCTGCATCTTCTGCCTTCTTCCTGTCAAACACATGCATCTTCATCTGATAGTGGTAACCTGCAGGGCAATAAACCCGTTTATTACCACATTATACAAATAACCAGATTTTTGTGACTCACTGTCACTGTTATAGCATGTGACTTTGAGAACAAAAACGCTATGTGTTAATGACTTACCACCAAAAGGCGTGTCTGCTCGAGTCTTTAGATACATTTTACTGTTTCTCCTCTTCCGCACTTTCTTGGCATTGTAACCAATGTTGTTGCAGCGGTTTTTCCTACAGCTTAAACAAATGCCCTTTTTAAAGCGATCGGGGCCAGTACACTGGAAGGCGTAGCTCACATGCTCCTTGTTCATAAGGGAGTCCACAAAAAGATGCACCGCCCGTTCGTGTTCGCACTTCATGACATCCATAAAATCTGTGTAGTGGCAAAACCATTGAGGTTACGAGAAGCTGAAAGTTGGTATAACAAAAACAGGGTGCAAAACATTTATGTACTCACTTCCTACGGCAGCAGTGGACAGCACTTCACCCAAGGAACAGCCTGGTTGAACATCCCCACCATTAGGATAGATATCAATGTGCCCGATGGGCTCCTGGATGCCGATACTGACACCCAGAGCTCCCCGTGTGTAAGTATGAAGGACGTCAACAAAATCAGCGTCGTCAGGAGAAAGCCTTTTGTGGGACTCTGTACCCTCAAACATGGGACCTGCAGGATCTAAACCTATACAAAAGCAATAATGCAACGGCTCAGTTTTAAAGAGGAAATAAAATGACAAAGATGTGATTAAGTTGCAAACCGTACCAGTTATACGTCCAATACTTCCATTTACGAAAGTTCCAGCATAGCCAGCAACATGAGCCCCGAGACTGTATCCAATCATGTGCACATCTTCAAGTCTCAGCTGTTGCTCCTCCTACAAAAAAAAACAGGAACAGGAAGACATGTCTCTGCAAGCCAGCCACTCTAAAAAATAGCTTAATTTTACCTACTATAAAATATTGCTTTATCAAATCAAAACAAAGGTGTCTAAAATTGAGAAGAAAAATGATTTAGCCTGGGACAAAAAGCCTCTTTTTTAGTTAGATCTCTATGTAAGACAGATGAGAACAGCCTGAGATTAAAGCACTCATTGTGCATGACCGCGGTACCACGTTCAGTGCCAACTAGGGTATTTATGTGTGCGCATGCACGTGTATTGGGGGTGGAAAGTGGAGTTACATACTCAGCTGCTTGTTTGTAATGTTTGCATCTTTGCCTTCAAGGCAAAGTCAGCTAAGGATGCCAACTCTATTTGTGAATATTTATTGTTCCACGAGAATGCCCGTGATGCTCTGGGCATACTCTAAACATTAAAAAATAATAAATAAAACAGTCCCATCTGGAGAAGACAAATTGTTCTTCGCAGGGACATCTGCTCTGCGTTTCTAAGAAAGAATGAATAATAAGGACAAAGACCTGACAAACAAGACCATAAGTGACGCTTTCACGGTTGTTGTTTGCTCGCTCAAGACAATTACATGCAAAAAGAAACAAACAAACTCAGCGGGATGTTCAATATAGACCTACCTGGAGCCAGTCCAAAACAGTAGCTATGCTCTTTCCAACTCTGCGTGTGTGGTTGACTGCATCAGGGTAAAGCTGGTGGGCCAGGCCTAGCCAATCAACAACCACCACATTGGCCTCCAACTCTCTTCTCTGAACAGCCGCCACCAGCTTGTGCATCCAGATTTCAAACATCCCACTCATCTGTTAAATAGAACACACCCCTTACCATACTACACCATACTAGAAAGAAACATCCAGCAACCAAGTGCGAAATTCCAGCATTTACCACTTAAAAGTGAAAAAGTGTTGCCACACTGAGGAAAGAAAACTTCAGTTTAGTTAGACTTGATCCTGTAGGACCACAAACACACATCAAAGATGAAATCTGAGGGACCTCCTGAGGATTAGTACAAAGGCCATGAAGGTTTGGGTCTAATCCAATTACAAATTTTAAAAATTCTCACCGTCCAGCCATGGATGATCAGGATGGTCTTGGCTGAGGTATTAAAGCCACACTCCTCAATGCTTTTCCTAATCCCAGGTAGTAGGTAACAGCCATCATCTTCCAAATCAAAAGACTTTCGCATGTTGTACTTGATCCGATCATGAAGCAATTCTGGATCAGTAGGCAAGCTATTCTCTTCATTGTCTAGAACAGATATTTAAATGACATGACTGAATTTCAGTGTAAATTACAATTAACTTTTAAAAGCTACATAAATTGCCAAAACCGACGATTAAACCATTCCAGTAAAACTAGCAATAACGGTTTCATAACGTGCTGTGCTTGAGTTTGGTTAAAGCCTAGTGACATAACTTGATTGAACAATTGAGCTACTGTAGAAGACTGAGGAATACAGAAATCTTGTTTTACAACACTCCCCCATTTCTAATCAAGTAAAGAACATTTCAGTTCACTTTCCCGTGCTTTAGTCTCGTGTTTAAGCAAATTATAAACGCTCTACGTCGTTTCAAAAGAACAAAATCTGCTTCTTTTAAGCCCAAACATTGTTCCTTAAACGTTACAAAAACGTTACAATAATGTTACCGTCAGCTCAGCCGCAGCTGCTGCAGAAAAGCGCTTTTTAATTTCAAATAAAAAAATTAAGGGTTAAAAATAACGAAGTGTTGTGTGAGCGCGGCAAGTGTTTCAAAGTCAAATAGTCACTGCCCTACTGGATGGCTGCGGTCGACAACGCGGCACATCTCATAAAACGTTGATGAAACGTGTACATATATAGGCGGTCTTTTAAACTAAAAGGCAAGTCCAACTCGTGGAGGATTTCGTGTTTTTACTCGCCAGCATGTGAAAGGCGAACATTTCGACTTCATATTTTTTGCCCTTTTCATTGGCAGGTTCATTCGCATAGTCAACGTGGTATTGTGAGAATTCACGTATGTTTCTCAAGGCTTGAAGCTCAAATCAGAGCAGCCGGTATTGTTCAAGAACAGAATCATCACATTGTTAACAAAAATGCATTAGAAGAAAAAAGGAACAATTTTGCGTTACAATAACGTTAAATGCCTAAATACCTGTTTTGCAGCAATGAAAGCAGTAAGAGCAAATGTAAAAGATAAAAGACATCTTTCTTACCATTCCGTGGCAAATTCTCGCCGGGTGCAGTGGCTAAGACGCTGAATAAACGGTACAGGATAAAACATAGGAAAATCGATGTTCTTATTGATTTTTCTACCATAATGTTCAGATCTTTAAAATACTGTATTGATTGATTAAAAATTACAGTAACTGAGGAAGTTTTTACTTATTACACCTTCTCTACGAGGTGTCAGGAGAATATATGAACCTGTATCAGGTTGCTCATTAGAGTTTTAAATAGTTTTTTTCAGTCATCTGACCATCGGCAGATATCTACGACAAAATTCTTTCTTTCTAATTGGTCAAGCCCCTGGCACTACGTTCGAAGGCGTGGCATATACGTTTGAATGAGCTGTAATTTGTTCAAGACAGGCATAGTTCTCACGCTTCTTGTTAACCCTATGCTTCCCGTGCTCGTAGACAGCACGCATGATACTCGGCGTTTACACCGACACACGGAGTATACTAAAGGTTAACAAACCATCAGAGCTGCACATGACTGTTTGTTTACAAATATGCGAACATGAGACACTTTAGTGTGTTAGAGTAACTCACACATGGGTCTTATTGTCTTGCTTTATTGTTTTCCCCTATATCTTTCAAATTTTGCAGTCGTATTTTTTAATATAATTTTACTTTTAGTGTAGAAGGTGGCTTTTTAACATTAATACTGGCAATAACTATTGATAATCAGAAACAATAGAATTAATAATAATGTACTATGTATAATATTATATCATTACTTAATAATATTTCATCTTCTTAGGATAGTGTCACTAAACAGTATTCTCATTACATGACATTTGAAACAGTGCCTGTAAGCAAATCACATCTCACCACAAAAGGCACAATAAATCTCTTTCCTTTATTTACGCACTTGCTAATTTCTGTAAGTACCTTTGTAAGCTTTGTAAACATCTGATGCAATTCGGTAAATGCACTAACAAAAAAAACTTTTATTTCACTGTCTCTCACTTTCATACTGTTGGAGTTCTCTAAACAACTTAGGAACATCCCTTGTTATTGCCCCTGAATTGTTTTTTGTATGACTTTGATAAATGCTTCTGCAAAATAAATAAATGTAAATGTAAATATAAACAATGAGCAAATGTTAAATAAAAATATCTTACTATTTTATGACGTGTGAGAGCAAAACAAAAAAAAACTTTACAATCACAGCGCAATCATTGGCCAGACAAACTTTGTCCTAGATATGATTCAGGCATACATAGAATTAGAACAGGCTGCTGATGGAGAATTCCAAGTGGGTCATATAGACGAAGGCTGCCGCCCTCCCTCCATTATAGTGGAATCCCTGAGAAAACGCCCTGATGAAGCTTGCACACACAAACACAGAAGACAGGATCTGCATTTGTTCATCAGCCACTTCTGTGTCATAGCAAAATATATGGACTACAAAAACATTGACCTAGTTATTTTGTTTCATCATAAAGTCAGGACATGAAGTAATTCTACAAAAGAAAAATATACCCCTACATGTCTAGCATAGCATATTATGCAATAGAGCACAAGGCTGTATGTGCACAACATTTCTGCAGGTCTCAGGTTGTGTAAGCATACACTTATTTCTATAGACCATAGAAGTGTATTCAGCGGTTCTAAGTGTCTTTTAACAGCAAAGTTCAAAAAGTTATTCATCTTATACCAAGACTTTATGCTTTGGTAAATGGCACGGAGAGAACATTGCAATGCTGGTATTGAGTTTTAAAGACAAATAAAACACATCAAGAGAAAATAACATAGCCAGCTGTGGCTGGCATAGTTACACAGACGTGAATCATCTTTTCCTGATGTGAGCGGTTACTTCACCAGACACGTCATAAGTAACACAGCATAATGCTCTACTTTAGCAGTATGGATGGGGGTTTCTGAGGTGGTGCTTTCAGGTCAACAGTAAATCAAGGCAAGCATTAAGAGTGTAAGACTTCAGTAGCATTACAGTCTAAAGCCAATAGTTAAATTTAAATATGCATCACATAACAATTCATAAAATAAATATTAATATTCATAAACATCTCATTTTATTTACAGGGTTTCAGAATCAATACGCACCTACGCCACCTGCTGTTAGAGGAAACAGAGTGCAGTGATAAGAGTCGATAGGAGCGCTTGCATGATCTTTATACCACATTCCTGTCAGTATGAGTGCTCTTAGTACTATAAGATCTGTGCCGGGTATTTCCTGAAAGATTTATATATTTGTGCTTATCAAATTATTACGCTGGTGCCCATATTGTATATGTCTATCACATAGACACGCTATCAAAAATTATATTAAGGAAACGTTTCTGTTTTAACCTATATGGTTTAGCACACAACACCGGAAATAGTTGTGCTGTGAGACGCACCGAGATGCGCGCGTGATCAGTTACTATGGCAGCTCCCATTGCACTGATAGTGAATTATACTAGAATGAAACCATTAGCATTATATTTTCATCATTGCCAACGATCAAAGCCATGGATTAACCTTAAAACAGGCAACCGACGAAGCTCTTTTTGTCACTTACTCCTAAGGTTAGGACTAAATTTACCCAGTTGGCTGGTTCACAAAAGGACAAACAAAGGTTGCGTTTATTTAAATGTCAGTAGTGCGTGTCTTTATGAGCAGCATATCGGCTTGTATCGCAAAGCATTGTATTGATCGTGTTACCATGTGAACACCACATGTACTGTTTAAGTGCGATGCGTTAATGAATTGTTGAATTTCTTGCATTTGAATATTCCGCCACCATGCGGGTGTCACCGATAATCTCTAGAATGAAATGAAAGTGAAACTGTTGTAAAGTAGGAATATTTATTTATAACATTTATATATTATAAATGCATTATAACGGTTTTGATGAAGTGGATACTCCGTTTGTATGTCAAGCGCAGTATTATGTTTTTCACATAGACATGTTGCCACTGTGGTATCTGGAACAGAGCTCGCTCGTCAGATCCATAAAGAAATCCAGAATGATATTGCAAAGCTAGTGGCCCAGGGCAACAGAAGACCCCATCTCAGTGTCATTCTGGTGGGTGATGACCACGCCAGCCACACTTATGTAAGAAACAAAACCAGAACAGCGTCACTGCTTGGTAAGCAAAACAATCAACAAGCTTTCATTGTGGTTTGTTTAGCCTGTGTCCAACAAATCATTGAAGACCTAGTGAAAAAATGATTGGCCTTTTTTTCAGTACAGAGAAATTGGTGTCAATGTAATAACAATACACAGACAATACAAAGACATAGCTGATCTGAGCCTTAAAGAATTTTTCATCCCAAAATATTCTTTTTAATTGCCACTTTGTTTGACTATAAGGCATGTCAAGCAGCACAATCTTCAGGCCATCATCTGTATCTCAGGAAGAGCTGCTGGAACTGATAGACAAATTTAACAGAGACAGAAACATCAGTGGGTTGCTGGTTCAACTGCCCCTTCCAGGTACTGCAGATTAACAGATTACTGTTCTGGAATCAGATTCTTATTTCACTGTGGTTTATAATATGTTGTTGTTTATGTTTAAACCTAATAGCAAATTTGAGTTCGGTTTGGGTATGACATGCAACATTTTGAGAAATTGTATATATTGATTTGAAAATTCAATGTTTGTATGTTCTTTTAATGAGTGACAGAGAAATACAGCATACAACTGTATATGTATGTGTTTCAGATCATTTTAGATTTGCATTAGTTGAAATTCATACGTTGAAAAAACGAATTTCTCTCTGGCAGGGCACATAAATGAGAGAGCCATATGCAATGCTGTTGCCCCTGAAAAAGATGTAGATGGATTCCACATTGTAAACATTGGGAAACTCTGCTTGGACCAGAGATGCATGATACCAGCCACAGCAGCGGCAGTGTGGGAAATCATTAGAAGAACCGGTCTGTGTCAAAGCTTTTGGAAAATTGAGAATAAAATGTTTTTGTAAATACATTAAGTTGTTCACTGAGTTACCTATGTTTGGTTTAGCTATGACTTGACTCAGGGTTAGCATAACAGCATTTCAGTTTATATACTGCCCACAGAAAGACCTTATAAAACAATAAAACATTCCACTGGTATAGTAAGTAAAAGTTTTGTTTACCTTTTCAGTGGTAATATCTACCCCCTTTATCTCCTTTATTGTTCAGGAATTGAAACGGTTGGAAAAAATGTGCTTATTATTGGACGTTCCAAGAATGTAGGAATGCCAATTGCAATGCTGCTGCATTCAGATAGAGAACATGAACGGCCAGGAGGTGAGAGACATGTCTGCCATAAATAAAACATGTTAAATTTCTTTCTTTCTTTTTATGTCTCCACATATCCATAATCTTTTTCATAAATGTATGCATTCATTCAGTTAGGCATTTTAATCAATTTTAATCAAGCACATTATCTCATGAGTCATTATCTCAAGCAGAGGGACACATTTCCCCAAAGTCTGTGTTACACATACCCATGTTAACCTGACATAATAAACTTCTCATTACAAGGTCCAAGAGTATCAAGACATTACACCAAAATTACATTTCTAAAAAAAACACCTAGAAGAGGAACACATTGATCAATTTTCACTGTAGCAGAACTGTGACCTAAGTTAACATTAAACTAACCTCAAACAAAGCTAACCAGTTAATATCATGGATCACATAATGTAATGAAGATTTTAAGGAGTCATGATTAGCTAACTAATGAAAGATAGTAAGACTAGACTACAACATTGTTATTATCAACAACGTTTGAGTTGCAAGTCCATTAAGTCACTACAAACAGATCGTTCTTTAAAAAACAAAAATGGTCTAAAAAATGTGTTTTGTATTGTCCTGCTTTCCCATAGAGGGATTCAAAAGCGACATGCTTTCAGTTCAATCAGTAAACCAGCAGTCCAGTTATCTTGCTTGTTGAGGTGGAGGTAGATTCACAGAATAAACCCCATGTAATTACTGTTAAAAAAAACAAAACTTTGCAATAAATTCTTATTTGAAATTAATAAAATACATTTAACACAAAATAACCTTTTATATACTGTATGAAAGTAGTTTAATACTAACTTTGATGTTGCATCATCATATTGTTGATTCTGTTTCCTAAAACACAATAAATTTCAGATTTTTCAGTTGAAGTTCTGTTTAAACTTGGACATTTTCTTGATTTTTTCTAGAAATCTAGAAAAGGGAAAGGCTGGATGCTCTAATCATTTTCTTTCTCTGTTCCTGTTTGTGATTGTTCAGGGTGGAAATAGAGAGATCAGTTCACATATCAAATATTAAAGAAGAGGTTGAGACAGGAATTTGGCATTTGCAACAGATGACATACAAGATATGCTTGTATTAAGTTGTGAAATTAATCATTTTCATGGTAGGCTTGTGCTCTAACATGTAGAACATTCCTTTCATCATGAAAGAAGCAGCTTTGTATGGTCCTGCACAGCCTTGCATCTTTTTTATGTAACTCAGTCTTACAGTTATGAAAATGATTTCTCATGAAAATGATTTCTTGTTACATGAAGATGTTTGTATCCCATGACGAGCATCTTAAAAGCATCTGAAAACATTGTCACTTGAAAGTCCCGTATTTGCATAGTGATATGGTATGAATCTGTTCATACTACTTTAGGATAAGGTATAATAATATCTCATTTTAGTAAGATCTAATTTTAAAGCTGCACTGTTTTACAACCTTAATTTAAAAACATGACTTTTTGACTGTAATTTAATTATTTCTGGTTGCCTTCTTTAGTTGGTCTCACAAATATGCTTTTTATATATCTCCCAGGTGACGCTACAGTTATTATCGCTCATAGATGTACTCCTCTACCACGACTGAAGGAGCTTGGCAGTCTGGCTGACATAGTAATTGCGGCTGCAGGTTTGACTTTGTGTCTTTGCATGCTTAGTTTAATCTCACGCTCTTACTGTTGATCTTACAAACACCTCCACCTACTGATGTTGTGTAAATCTCAATGTTCATAAGCACTGCAGAGTTCACACTGCCCCTTAATATGGAGTCTGGACGAATAATGATATGAATGACACAAGATCTAAACTTTGTTAGGGTTTATGTTGTATTATGTTTTATATTTGGAATAGTGTTAAACCAGAAGCTTTAGTTAGATTTGGTTTATGTGGAGCCTAAGAATATTACTAAAATGTTTGCTGAGATACTTAAACTACAGTGGCTAAACAGTCAGTGGCTAGCTACAACTGGACCTTTAAAGGCTGTTTTCTGGATTTAGATGAGATGTTTAGAGTCTGAAATCTGAACCTTGGTTGGAACATGTCTCAAAAACTATATGAAGCAAGAATGTCAGTTATCAGCCCATACCCGCACCAGATTCTTATTCATTTTTTACCCAGTTATGTTTGGTATGTTTGGTTTAACTTCTGTTGGATGGATAAGCTTGAATATTACCTGTCATTTATGATAAATTTTACAAATCAAATTTCAATGTTTGATACCAAAATAATCAAAATACTATTTCCACACTCACTGGAGCCAAAAAAAATAACTGTTTTATTTCTGAAATTGTTGTGTTGATGAAAGTGCTTTTTTTTAAATGTGATCTGCTTTTTTTTAAATGTGATCTTAATTTGTATAAACACCACAGGTGTGCCTCACTTAATAACAGCAGATATGGTAAAAGAGGGCGCTGTGGTAATTGATGTTGGCATCAATCGTATCCAGGACCCCACCACTGGTAAACTTCGTCTTGTTGGAGATGTGGACTTTGAAGGTGAATGACATGGTTAAATGTTTGAATAATAATATGATTTCCTCATAATCATTTCCACGGTGAGAGTCGAAACCTGCAATTTTATTTTATTATGATTCTTTGTATGAATGTGTACAGAACAACCCTCAAGGCTCTGTTTGGAGCCGAGTGTGTGCTTGCTGGCTACAGTATGCACACCCCAAAAGTCACTTAGAAACGATTTATGTTTTGATTTATTGTAGAAGTTTAAAAGTACTGCTTGGCCTAGGCAGGTATCAGTGTCAGGATGTAACAATAGACGGTTGTTCTTTTTTTTAAATCAGCTGTGAAGCAGAAGGCTGGATTTATCACTCCTGTGCCTGGCGGAGTCGGCCCAATGACCATCGCCATGGTGATGAGAAACACACTCACTGCAGCCAAAAACACCCCAACATACTAAACAAGCAGAGGAAGGTGGTCAACATGCAAGCACTCTTCAAAGGCATTTCACAGTCTGGATTCATTTTATTGGCACTATTTTGTCCATGTCCTCGTTATAAACACAAGCCCCTTCAAGCTTCCCCATGACTTCCTTCCCTGCCCATCGGCTCATCGGCTCTTTGTAGCTGGCATGGCAGCTCTGTCTACTGTCTCTGACAGTAACTACACCCTAGTTCTTGTCCTGCCTCTGTAATAATGATTCGGTGCATCCCAACTGATTCTAGGAAATTGTTGCCTTTGCTGCAGTGTTTTTTTTTGTCAAAACCATAAAAATAAGTGGTTTACTGTAAATATAATAATGTAGAATTACATACTTCCTTCATACTTCCTTAACAATGCAACGTGTGAATGAGTGCGGAAGTGTTTTGCTGACATCACACTCCTAGGAGAGTTTCTGCAGGACCTGAAAGGCCTCATGGGCCTCATCGCAGGTTAATTGGCTGTTATCAGATATCTGCCAACCTGTTCGGCACTGCTATAAAAGGGGAGGCAGCTAAAGAGACTGAAAAGATTCATTTCAGATGAAAAAGATCGTTTCATACGTTTTCTCAGGAACATTTTCTTGGCAGCGCTGTTTGAATCCAGAACAACAAAATGACAACAAAACAGAAAACATTGATACTGCTGTATTTATTTAACTACCCCTTTAGGGTATTATGTATACATATTATCGGTGTTGTTAGAAATGTGTGCATTTTTGTTACATACCTTTTTTGTATACATATCATATATTTATTATTTCCATTGCCATAAAGTGTTTGATATCAATTTTTGGGTTTAGTCATGTTATTTACAACACATTCTTGTCAATAAATTACTTCAATTCAGTTTGGTCCTTATATGGTCCTTCTATGATATTTACCTTGAATTAAGGTAATCACTAAGGTTAATGTTTATGTTTATAATATTTACATGTTACTCTGTAGGATTTAAATGGGTTGTCGTTAAAGAAACAACCATGTTTCACAACCATTATTAATAATCCTGGCCTGTCATTATAGAACAGAAAAATTGTGGGACATAATCAGAAAGGCTTTAAAACTTAAAGAAAATTATCTTCAGTTAAATGCTAGAGATGTTATCAAAATAAAAAATTAACCAAAATCACAAATAAAAAGTGAGTAACTATGTCAAGAATTAATAGTCTGTAGCTGTTGTCAAATACTTTGTTCAATATAAAAACAAGTATAAAGTGTAAAACACGCCTGTGCATGCTGCTGGCCTGTGTACCAGGAAGTGATGCGTAGGGATGCTTTTAAGTATGGAAAAAACATTCTGGATTAAAATGCAGGTACTGCAGGCTGTTAAAATGATTGGCTATTCATAGTGACGCACAAGAAGGATATGCTGGGATGGTATATATTGTGAGGAAAATGTGCTTTTATCTGGAGAGCAGCAGAACTTTAAAAAACAGGCAGACCAAGAATCTCCAAATATATCCAACATCAGACCACATCATGTTACAAGTGGATAAAAGGTGTTTACATGGTGAGTCATTTGCTATAATATTGTTCATTCCACAGAATAGACCCACAATGAGCTTCTGTTTCAAAGACAATAAAAGTTAAGATTTTTATTAACTGTTTTCTATAAATCTGCAGCAGTATTTGGACTGATTGTGGTCCTAGCTGCCTTCTGTAAATCTGGACACACTAAAGAGACTTCAGAGGATGGTTTCAACACAACACAACTTTATAGTAATGGTAAGTGCCTTACAATTACTAGTTGTTATAAGTTAAACCACAAAAGTTGTTGAAAAAAGTTGCAATTGTATTTCTCACAAAACAAGAATTCCGATGTATGTAAATTGTATTGATATCAGTGGTCATAATGTTTATGGGACATTTAATTTTAGTTCCCATGTTTTTTACCTCTTAAGAAATATATAATCACTAAGTGTATTATCACTAAAAAACTTAGGAAAACTTAAAAGGAATAGTTCACCCAAAAATGACAAAACCTATATGACTTCTACTTCTGTGGAACACAGTAAAAGTCTAAATACCTGTCAGTTAAACTCACAATCCTTCATACTTTTTAAATAAAAAAGTTCTCAGGGTGTGTTTATATCTGCAGAAAGAGGAGAGGAACCACAAGTTTTGGCTGTTCAACGACCCTGTGGCCCTGAGCATAAAGGATTCTGTTTCAATGGCGTGTGTACCTACTCATCTGACCTTGACACCCCTATCTGCCGGTGAGAACAGCCGCATTCCTGTATAGATCTTACACAATGATTCAGATTCAGATCTAATCCAAATTACTACATCCTAAGCCTAACACAAACATAATTTCCATCTGCAGGTGTAACCAAAACTACAGTGGTGTGCGCTGTGAACATATGATTTTGTACGCCCGGCATTTTTCCAGTCCTAAAGAAGTCATTGGGATTAGTTGTGGTGTAATTTTATTACTTGGAACCATCATTGGTCTACTGTACTGCTGCTTGAGCAAAAGGTACAGCATACTCATCTAAAAACAGATATTGGATCTTAAAACATTTTTTATCTAATTTAATAATTTATTTGTATTAATTTATTAAATAATTTAGAAAATGTATTTGACTAGCTCATGGAAGTAATGGAATAATCAAATTTTAATATTAAATAATGCATATTATAATTATTATTAATACAAATGTAATTTGTATTTCACAGGTGCCGGAAGTCATCACCACCCTACAAGAACTATGGCTCTAAGAACTTGGTGTAATTTAATTCTCTTTGTGCTTTTAAGACCAAAGATGAAGAAAAAGTCTATAATATATATAGCTTGACTCGACAGAAATCAAGGCAGGTTAGTTTGCACAATCTAGTGGACAAAGACGTTTCTACCAAGGGAAAGGACATGAGGGGACACTTAACATGACACTGGCAATGTTCCACAAATTATTCATTGATATAATGTGAAGTGTGACGCATTTTCTTTTTTTCATTTTTGTATATTTTTACAAATGGTAAAAAACAGCATGTATACTTCATGGTGAATTATTCAGATTTGTTTGTTTTGTTTTTCCAGCAGCGAATGTTAAATATGCTGCCTAATGAATGTATGACATAAGTGTACATGGATGTTTATTGTATAAACAGGGTGTAAATGTTAAATATAAAATCGAAACTGTGTATTTTGTATCAGTGTAACGAAGACGCGGATGCAGAGGGATATATATGCAGCTCTTTTATTATTGTATTTTATCATGGCAAGTGCCGAATAATGGTGAACGGGGCAATACTTTGTTGGCTATACAGGAAACAGGCAAGGGTCGAGGCAGGCAGCAATCAACAACAGTCTGAGAAAACACTCTGAGTTGTCGCACATGGCAAAACAAGATCGCACTGGGTAACATGTGGTTCCGGGCTTTATAGTCCAACTGTTTGGAATCAGGTGCCAAACAGGAATTAATCAGGCCTGGGTACGAGGTCATGGGAAATGTAGTGTGGGAATGAAGTTAGTACTCTGGCGATGGTTCCCTCTGGTGGCCGTAAGGAGAAGCGACCTCCTCCGTAACAATCAGAGATTTATTTATTGACTAAT
>JAZGTI010002644.1:0-11592 GCA_036877585.1 Botia kubotai | reverse complement strand
GTGTCAAAGCTTTTTGGAAAATTCAGTTTAAAATGGCACTCACACATCTTGTATTGCATATTGAGTTGCTTGTGATTGGTTTAGCTATGATCACATTAGCTTGACTCTCACAGCGTTATTGTAACAATATCTGATCTGACAGCAAGACCTTTTATCTTAAACACATTCCACCACAATTATGTCTGTTTCTCCAGTGACATACAAAACATTATATGTCATTTAATTAAGATATTTGAATTAGTTTCACTAAAAGCTTTGTTTACCTGCTCAGTGTTAATATGTACCCTCTTAATCTTAATATCATTCAGGCATTGAGACGGTTGGAAAAAGACGTGCCTGTTATTGGACGCTCCAAAAATGTAGGAATGCCTATTGCAATGCTGCTACATTCAGACAGAGCACATGACACATTTGATGTCAGCCATGAATAAAACAGTCAAATTTCCGACCTTTCTTGAGTTCTTTCTTTTTGTTTTATTTAATCATTCAGGGAAAATTCTCCTTCTGTTAATTTTTTCACACAAAATTGGACAAAATCTCTATTTTATCAAGTCTTTCGTTGACCAAGAAGTTTTTTCTTAGAATCCAGAGTCTTTTCTTAATAAAACAGCTTAATCTCAAAAACTGGAAGCTGAAATCATAACTCTTTTTAACCTAAATTATAATGGTGTATTCAGAGTCATGCCTCCAGAGAGGCTGCTGCAGGTTGGTTCCATTTCCTCAGAGGAATTTTCTTAAACTCTTGTTCCTTTTACAGTTAACCAAAACCAACTATAAACAGCTCAACATCTGGCTTTTAAGAGGAAGAGTCCTTACAAAAGACCAGAGATGTGCAATTCTGGTCAAATAGTTTTAAATAGAATAATTTTTTTAACATGACGCTTTGACTTGAAATATTTAGAGCCATACATACCTATACTGTATGTTTGTTTGTAGTTGTCAGACATTTTAAAATCATGAACTAAAATGATTTATCAATCATTTTATTTTATTTTGGATAGTATGGATAGAGCATTGTTCCTGTAATCGGAATTTTGAAGCTCAAGTACCAGCTAGCAATAACATTTAGCAAAGGGCAAAAAAATAATTGTCCACATATCCATGTTAACTTGACACATAATACACTTCTTATTACAAGATCCAGGTTCATTCAAATCATGGTATTACACCAAAATTACATTTCTAAAAAAACATCTAGAGGAGGAACACGTTGATAAATTTTCGCTGACAGGAGTGTAACCTAAGTTAACCTTAACAACATGGACCAAATAATATTATTGAGATTTTCAAGTCACGATTAGCTAACTAATGAAAGATAATAAGACTAGACTGCAAAATTGTTATTCATCAACAATGTTTGAGTTGGACGTACAAATAGTCAATACAAACGGATCATTCTGTGAAAAGCAAAGATGGTCTGAAGAATAGTGTTTTGTATTGTCCTACTTTTTCATAGATGTATTGCAACATGTTTTTAAAAGCGACACGCTTTCATTTCAATCAATAACCCAACAGTCCAGTCATCTTGCTCGTTGAGGGGGAGGGAGATTCACAGAATAAACCTCGGAATGTAATTACTTTTAATAAAAACATGTTTACAGTCATGTTTATGTACATTATTTATTTATGTTTTTACACCACTCCAGCATCTAAGGCTATATTTATGGCACAAAACGGTTAATCTACACACAAGTCGGCAATTTAGCATATTATAAAAATAAAAATTTCATTTTGATTTTCACTTTGATGCCAAGAACCCTCAAATATGCGAATCCCCTTTCAAAGCCCCCCTTTTACATACTGTATGAAAATAATTTAATACTAAGTTAGATATTGCATCATCGTGGTTTTTCTTTACCCCAAAAGTTCTGTTTCAGATGTTCCAATCGGAATTCTGTTTAAACCTTTGACATTGCCTTGATTTCTTCTTGAAATCTAGGAAAAGGTGAGGCCGGATGCACTTGAATCATTTTCTTTCTCTGTGCCTGTTTGTTATTGTTCAGGGTGGTAATAGAGAGATCAATTCACATTAAACATTAAAGAAAAGGTTGAGACAGGAATTTGGCATTTGCAACAGGTGAAATGCTAGACACGCATGTATTAAGTTGTGAAATCATTTTCACGGTAGACTCGTGCTCTAACAGGTAGAAAATTCCTTTCATTATGGGAGAAGCAGCTTTGTATGGTCCTGCACAGCTTTGCATCTTTGCATGTGACTCAGTCTTGTGGTTATAAAATGATTTCTTTGTTACATGATCTCTTACATCTTGTGACAAGTATCTGATAATGTGGTTGCTTGACAGTCCCATGTTTGCCACACATTGACTTGTGATTAAACAAGAGTGAAAGCTGTGCTGTGCCAAAGCAGTTACGTACCGTTACACATTCTGGAAAAGCCTGCTTAAGTTACTTGGAAATCACCCATTGTGTAAAGAATTTAAGAATTTAAAGAATTTGAACCAAGAAAACGCAGAAGAACCCTCAAGCCTTTTCATACTAAAGTATGAAATCCTTTTTCATAATCTTTAAAAACATGGCACTTTAAGGTTATGTAATATGTTTATGTAATATAAAATGAATATAGGGTTTCAGTTCTTCAATACTTTTTATATAACACTTTACAAAAAAGGGTCAGTTCCATTAGTGAATGCATGGACTAACATTAACTAACAGTGAGCAACATATTTTTTATGTGTTTGTTAACCTTTGTTAATGTAATACAAATACAAATGTTTATTGTTCATGAATAAATGCTGTGTATTGTTCATTGTTAGTTCACGTTATATAATGGTAACTTATGTTAACAAATGGGATCTTATTGTAAAGTTTTAACTTTTTTGATTAATATATTTAACATGTTTGACTTAAACAAAATTATTAACTTATTAAAATTATAAACTTATTACATGAACAAATCCAAGCAAACTGACCGCTGCCTTCTCTCAGGTGTTGCTACAGTTATCGTCGCTCATAGTTATCATCACTTACTCCTCTACCACAACTGAAGGAGCTGGGAAGTCTAGCTGACGTAGTGATTGCGGCTGCTGGTCAGACTTTGGGTCTTTGCACTTTGTTCGTTTATCTTAGATTTTTACTGTTTATTATAATATTTTCATATTATGGAGTCTAGATGAAAAATGATACGAAAATAAAAAAAATAGTGTTTCATTTTATTTTAGTTCACTAAAATGTTTTTTTGGTTTTTCATCAAAAATAAAACATTGTTTCACATAATATCCAGACAATAATTATTGCAAAGTAAACCTCTTCAGAGTGATGAAAGATCTGAACGTTTATTGTCAGGGTTTATTGTGTTAATGACTGGTTGACTGTACTTTATCTCAAACACTTTTTCTGATGCAACAGTTGCATTTTTCTTTCCGTGGGACTTTTTGACACATTTCTAAGATGGTGAAATCGGCACAGTGCATGTCCAGATACGACTGATTCAATAACAAATATAAAAATGACAAAGAACTTGACTTGAAGTAATTTGTTTTTTACTTTCACCTTTGTTAGGGGTTGGTTTTTACTTTTACCTTTGTTAGGGGTTTGATATTTGAAATATTATTAAACCAGAAGCTTTAGTTTGATTTGATTTGATTTGATTTGTCTGGTCTGCTATGCTTTCACAGAGGCTAAAATAGTTATTAAATGTTATTAAAATGTTTCCTAAGATACCTAAACTACAATCAGTGGCTAAAATTACAAGCTTAAAGGCTGTTTTCTGGGTGTAGACAACATATTTAAAATCTCAAATCTGGATTCTGGTGTGAACAGAATCTATGTGGAGCAAGAATCTCAGTTATCAACCCAACCCAATTATTTTTGCCATGTATGGTTCAACTTCTGTTGGATAGATCACTTTGAGTATCGTCAGTAATTTATTACACATTTTGCAAATACAATTCCAGTGTTTAATATGGTTTTCAAGAAAATATTGTGTTTATGAAATGTGATCTTATAAACACAGCAGGTGTACCTCACTTAATAACAGCAGATATGGTAAAAGAGGGCGCTGTGGTCATTCATGTTGGCATTAATCGAGGACCCTGTTACTGTTAAACTTCATCTTGTTGGAGATGTTGACTTTGAAAATGTAAAATGAATAAATCTCTGACTCTGATTATTATTTCATCACTAAACAGTATTGTCAGATATCATTTCCTCATAATCATTTCCATGGTGACTGTCGAAACCTGAAAATCTGTTTTATTATGATAATTTGCATGAATCATTAAAAAACGCTTAGGGCTCTGTTTGGAGCTCAGTGTGTGCTTGCTGGCTACAGTATGCACACCCCAAAAGTCACTTAGCAACAAGATTTATATTTTGAATTACAGTATTGTAGAAGTCTAAAAGTAGGCAGGTATTAATGCCATAAGACGTAACAATAGACGTTTGTTTTGTTTATAATCAGCTGTGAAGCATAAGACTGGATTTATCACTCCTGTGTCTGGTGAAGTCAGCCCAATGACCAATGACCATCGCCATGGTGATGAGAAACACACTCACTGCGGCCAAAAACACCCCAACGTGCTGAACAAGCAGAGAACAAGCTAAATAGACTAAACAAGCAGACACTGTCATTACAGGTGGTCAAGATGCAGGCACTCTTCAAAGGCATTTCAAAGTCTGGATTCATTTAATTAGCACTAATTGCCCATATCCTGATATAAACACAAGCCCCTGCAAGCTTCCCCTATGACATCCTTCCCTGCCCGTCGGCAAGCTGTAACAGGCTCTTTGTAGCTGGCATGGCAGCCATGCATGTCTCTGACGATAACTACACCCTAGCTCTCGTCTTACCTCAATAATAACGATTAGGATGATGCATCCTCACTGATACAAAGGGGCTGTTGCCTTTGCTGCAGTGCTTTTTGTCAGAACCGCAAAAATAGGGGGTTTACTGTAAATGTGCAGTAATACATCCGGCCTGACAGTGCAAGGCACGAGAGAAGGAAGGAAGTGTTTTGCTGACATCACACTCATAGGAGAGTTTCGGTAAGACTTGAAAGGCTGCTTAACAGGTGGCCTGATTGCAGGTTAAAGGGCGGGTATCAGATCTCTGACAGGTGAAGCTGTCTGACGCTGATATAAAAGGGGGGGGGCAGCTAAAGATGTCGAAAAGGTTTTGTATCTTCTCAGGAAAAGTTTCTTGGCAGCGCTGTTTGAATTCATAACAGCAAAACAAGAAAACATGCTTCTGTATTTATACACTTATTTAGAGTATAATGTATACAGGTAATTGTTATTTATTCAGAAATGTTACATAACTTTATTGTATAAATAGTGTAGGTTTCCATCGTCATAGTGTTTGATATTGTTTATCTGGTTTAGTCATGTCATTTATAACATGCTTCTTGTCATCAAATGCTTTAATTCAGGGTAAGTTTGGTTCTCCCAGACTATCAATAAAAAACATTAAACAGCTTCCCTATAATATTATATGTTTATAAGTGATCAATACTTATTGTATTTATTCTGTTTCATGTTCCTTAAATGTCACACTGATGATATAATCCCATTAAGCATTATGTGTTGAAGATATTACTTTAGAAATCAACATTTTACACCAATTTCAAACCATGGCTCTGTAACAAAAGTATTTGTATGACGAAGTAGCTGTGCCAAAGAAAACTAATGTCTAGTCCAAAAGATTGAACTGGGTGAAAGCAGGTATAAAGTTTTCTGGAAAACATACCCTAAAAAAAGGCCCTAAGTCAACATACAAAACCCTCATCTGATTTCCTGAAGGAATTTTGATTTATGAAAAAACCTTCTCAAAACTAATATTTATCAGATTTTGCTCACAAAATATTCTGTGATTTTCACCTTGATTTAATGCAATCACTAAGACTTACCAGTTACCCTTTTGGATATAAAGGGATTGTGGTTAAAGAAACAACCAGAAATATTGTAAATACTCCTGGCTTTGGAGAACAGAAAATAGTGGGACATGATAATCACAAAATGTGAAATGTGATACTTGTTTTGACATTTCTACATATCCGTGAGAAGTCATACTCAAAATGAATTACATGAAAAATGAACCAAAATCACACAAATAATAAGTGACTATGTCAAGAATCAACAGTCTACAGCTGTCATCAAATACTTAAAAAAAACAAGTCTGTGCACGCTGCTCGCCTGTGGACCAGGAAGTGATGCGCAGCATTTTAAGTCAAGGAAAAACATTCTGGATTCGAATGCAGGTACTGCAAGCTGTTAAAATGATTGGCTATCCATAGTGACGCACACGAAGGATAAGCCAGGATGGTATATATGGTGAGGAAAATGTAGTTTCATCTACAGAACAGCAGAACTTTGTCAAAAACCGGGCAGACCAAGAATCATCAAATCTATTCAACATCAGGGCCACATCATGTTACAACAAGTGGAAAGAAAGTGTTTACCTGGTGAGTCATCTGATATATATGATAATACTGTTCATTCCACAGAAAGACCAACAACGAGCTTCTGTTTCAAAGAAAGTGTGTTTTATTCATTTGTGTTCATGTTCATGTTCATTTTCTGTAAATCTGCAGCGGTATTTGGATTGATTGTGCTATTAGCTGCCTTCTGTGAATCCGGACACACTAGAGAGATTTCAGAGGACATATTCAACGCAACACAGCTTTTAAGTAATGGTAAGTGCTTGTGGAATAGCTTGTTGTAGTAAATGTATACTACAAAACGTTAAACTTTCAGTTTAATTCAACTCAATAAAAAAATGTAAACTATTTAAAATCTATATGACTTTTCTTTTGTGGAGCACAAAAAAAGATATTTCGATGAAATACTTTGGTTACTAAACAACATTGGCACCCATTGACTTCCATTGTATGGACACAAAACCACTAAAACATTAAAACATAAAATATCTACTCTTGTGTTCCACAGAATATAGATTTGAAATGAAATGAGGGTTAGTAAATGGTGAAAAAATGTCCATTTTTGGGTGAACTATCAAGGTTTTGGTTGAGAATTATATTTATACTACATGTTATACAAACCTAAAGTGAAATGAAATGAAATGTTTGGTTAAGAACGCAGGTTCACTTTGTGCTGTCTGTGGCATGTGAACACAAGTCTAAATACCTGTCAGATAAACTCACAATCCTTCATACTTTTGAAATCTTCTGGGTGTGTTTATATCTGCAGGAAGTAGTGAGGAGCCGCGAGTTTTGGCTGTTCAAAAGCCTTGTGGCGCTGAACACAAGGGATTCTGTTTCAATGGCGTGTGTACATACTTATCAGACCTTGACACCCCCATCTGCCGGTGAGACCTGCCGCAATCCTGTCTTGATCCTACACAATGATTCAGATTGAAATACAGCTCTAATCTAGATTGGGACATCCTAAGACACATTTTAACACAAGCATAATTTCCTCTGTCTGCAGGTGTAACCAAAACTACAGCGGCGTGCGCTGTGAACATATGATTTTGGATGTTCGTCATTTTTCCAGTCCTGAAGAAGTCATTGGGATTAGTTGTGGTGTAATTTTATTACTTGGAACCTTCATCGGTCTACTGTACTGTTGTTTGATCAGAAGGTACAGTATACTCATCCAAAAACATCTAAACTAATTTTAGATCTTTTGTTTTAAATTATTTACACTTTAAACATCATGTTATTAGTGCCATTGTAAAATCAAAAATTATTAAAGAATTTAAAATCATCATTTATTTGAAATGTTAAATTGTACGTGACTAAGTAATAAAATAATCACATTTTTTCCACAAAAACATGTATATAATGAAATGTTATTTATATTTCACAGGTGCAGGAAGTCATCACCACCCTACAAGAACTATGGCTCTGAAAACTCAGTGTAATTTATTTCGCTAGCTGAAGTGCTTTTAAGACCAAACAGGAAGAAAATGCATCGACGGAAACAAGGTAGTTCGATCGCGCCCTCTGGTGGACAGAGACGTTGCTGGCAAGAAACAGACATGGAGCGACACTTTACGACACTGTCTCTTTTCCACAAATTATCCATTAATAGAATATGAAGTGCGACACGTACTGTTTTTCATTTACTCATTTTTATATACAATTTAAAAATGGTTAAAAGAAAAAACAGCATGTATACTTCATGGTAAATTATTATTTAGATTAATTTGTCTTGTTTATTCACCAGCTAATGTTAGATATGCTGCCTGTTAATGAATGTATGATTTAAGTGCACATGGATATTTATTGTATAAACAGTATATAAATCTTAAATATAAATATGAAACTTTGCTGATGCATTTGTATCAGATATTTATTTATTGACTAATTTGCATACAATTTGTACCTAAAATAAAAGTATAAATGTTTAAATGAAAAATGGGCTATATGTATTTCTTGTGTTTTACTGTGGCATTGTTGCCCATGCAAAACGTTCTTCAAGGATACTGAAATATTTACTGTTATCTCAACTGGTATAAACTACAGATGCTTTGTTTTTACTGCTTTGGCTTATCTTATTTAGATATACCCTTTAAAATAAAGTACTGTAAGAGATGGTTTCTGTAGGTAATGCTTAGATACCATTGAACTTTTATATGTACTATGGTTCTGATGTGGTGCCTCGATATACTTACAATAGTACAATTGTATAAACCATTATACATCCGAAATACTTTGGTACAGAATACGTGGTACCAAGTCCAGAATATTACAAATGTAATTAACTGTTGTAATGTGTGTAGTAGCTTTTGGAATGCATTGCTCTAAAAGAGGTCTAGGTAGAATAGTTTTAATAATACAAAGTTCTCCAAATGAAATTCTGCCTGTGGCACTGAAAGCTGCATAAGAGAGACAGGAAACTGAGCTGCCCATCTCTCCTGCTAAGCATTCATAGAAGTATTTGATGCTCAAGAATCGTTTGAGGAAAGGGGAATTTGAGCCAGCATCTGGAAAACATACGATTATAACGCAATAAAAGGTTCAGGAAATACGCTTGGCTGTAGGGTTCCATAAAGAACCTTTAATATCCGCAGAAACTTTGTTTCACTAAAAACAAATTTGTAGTAGAAAAACAATGACACCATATAGTTTTTCCAGTTCTACAAATATTTTCAGGGTATCAACTAAAATGCCCATTTTATGTCATAAGTCAAACCCTTTGCATTATGTCAATATAATTATATATATTGGCTATTATAGAATCAGTGTATTTTTTTAAGTTTTTGATTGATGCTTAAAAGATGTTTTATTTAAACAGCTTGTTTATACAATGTAGTCTTCTTATCTCGACGTCACGTGTCATTATGTTTTTGTTCCACTCCATCTATACTAGTTTAAACTGTATACAGTAAAAAAACAATTAGTCTTGAATACACTTTATTTACAAATTGAAATAAAGGCACATGAATAGTTGGAGGGGGGGGGATGTTGGGGGTGTTGGATGAATGATGTGTAGGTACATTATTAAATTGTGCTCTATCGAGAAAGCTCTCCACTCCAAATCATTTGATCATATAAAACAAATACAAAACAGAGTATTTAAATCCAATCATAAATTCTCCAAGTACAAACATAAAAATGTGTAATACTCAAGCATGTTTGCAAAGTATATATTTGCAAATGTACATGCACACAGAAATTAGTTAGAAACGCAGAATAAAATCCATCAATGGAGAAACAGCTGCATGTCCTCATTATTTTGTAGGTGAGAACCAGCAAAGAATGGCACTTGGTACTTGAGGTCCTATGAAAATAACACAAACAAAAAACTGTTGTGAAGATAACTGTACAATGTTTTATTTTAAAGATATTTAATTGTTGGCTTATAGATTTCAGTTGCATTTGTTTACTTGTGAAAATGATTCAAATAAAAGATCTTGTAATAACAAGAATCTTCTTACCATAAGCACTTCAACCCTCAACTGCAACTTTAGCACCAATCAGACATCCATTAATGGCGTCCACAGATAAACCGCTGTCCACTGCCAATTCCTGTGAAAGTGAGAAAAAACATGATGTCAAATATTACATTTCATGTCAAATAGCACTGACGGGTGCCGACTCTCTGTGAGAGATTATTATTATAGATTATTATAATCTATAACAAAATACCTTTTTGGCTTCTGTCTCTACAGCCATAAATTCATCTTGAGCCTGAAATGTAAAGAATAAAATATTATAGATATTAACATAATTGTATATATATTGTATGTAGATATTGTAATTGTATGTAGATATTGTACATAATACAATTTTATATTAGTGCCAAAATAATTGCAATATACATTTTTTATTGAGTTATTAGTTACACTAAAAGCCAAATTACTACAAATTTAATACAGTGATTTAGAGTGCCAAGCATGTTCTATAAGGACTGGCACTCCATGGACAGATTGTTTTCTTCATAAAACATATTACAAGCTCACATGGATATTCTCCTTTGACACAAGTTCAGGCACGAGGGCAGGAACTGTTTCAGCCAGTGTCTCTGATAGAACCGCTGGGGCCTCTGTTGTTGTCTTAGCAATCTGTGGAGAAATTCCATATACTCTATTAGGACCCATCCAAGAGGCTAATAGGATTTGATGCTTGATGTGCCAATGTAGGTGTGCCTGCACTGAAGACATGCCATTGCTCACCTGTTTCTCTGGAATAGCTGCTTCAACAGCTAAAGCTGTCTCTGTCACAATAGAAACTTCAGCGACAGGATCACTGGTGAACTCGATCAAAGGCTTGAGCATATGAAAACCCAGAGGCAAGAGACCATATTGAAAATTAAACTTTAATCTAAAAGGATTCAGTACAGAAATACTGTGTATGATTTTGCTAAAGGAGTTAATAAAAAAGTCTTATACCGTGGGTTCTTTCAATGGGGCTGCCTGTTGCTCTTGCACCAACTCAACTACAGCTTCCACAGCTTCTGTAGGTCCTGCAGCTTCCTCTACAGCTTCTGTAGGTTCTACAGTTTCCACTACAGCTTCTGTAGGTTCTGCAGCTTCCCCAGCTTCTGTAGGTTCTGCAGCTTCCACTACAGCTTCTGCAGGTCCTGCGGCTTCCACTACAGCTTCTGTAGGTTCTGCAGCTTCCACAGCTTCTGTAGGTTCTGCAGTTTCCACTACAGATTCTGTAGGTTCTACAGTTTCCACTACAGCTTCTGTAGGTTCTGCAGCTTCCACAGCTTCTGTAGGTTCTGCAGTTTCCACTACAGCTTCTGCAGGTCCTGCGGCTTCCACTACAGATTCTTTGGATCCTACAGCTTCCACTACAGCTTCTGCAGGTCCTGCGGCTTCCACTACAGCTTCTGTAGGTTCTGCGGCTTCCACTACAGCTTCTGTAGGTTCTGCGGCTTCCACTACAGCTTCTGTAGGTTTTTTGGCTTCCACTATAGCTTCTGCAGGTCCTGCGGCTTCCACTACAGCTTCTGTAGGTTCTGCGGCTTCCACTATAGCTTCTGCAGGTCCTGCGGCTTCCACTACAGATTCTTTGGATCCTACAGCTTCCACTACAGCTTCTGTAGGTCCTGCAGCTTCCAATACAGATTCTGCTGATCTTGCAGCTTCTACTATAGCTTCTGTGGATCCTGCAGCTTCCAGTGCAACTCCGGCAGGTCCTGCAGCTTTCACTGCAACTTCTG
>JAZGTI010002643.1:24548-35202 GCA_036877585.1 Botia kubotai | reverse complement strand
AAACTAGGTTCATTTGGGCTGGTTTTCGTACCTTGAAGTCAAAGGTGTAATTGGTGTAAGGCATGAGCCCGTTCTCATAGGCGCTCTTCAGCTTGAAACCATGCGTGATCCTTCCGTTAGACGTGCCGTTCTTGCTGTTACAGTTAAAGTTGGTAAGACTGTCACTGTAGCGCAGCTCTCTGAAGTCTCTGTGCGTGCAGTCGACTCCGCCTGTGCTCAGGTACTCCACCACACCTGCAATTAGTGTCACACAACATGTCTGATTCATAATAATCATAATACAAACAACAGTCACAATCCATTTAAGACCGGCCCTGTGTTATGTCCCAAAAACGATATTAAATTAAAATGAGAAAATTACACGTGCGATCGGGACCGTTCCTGTGTTCATGCAGCTCAACTGGGAGAGAATTGTGTTGGCAGCACAACGGTTGTGGGTTCAAATCCCAGGGGAGCACATGTACTAATACATTTACTTGAATTTACTGTAAGTTGCTTTGGATTAAAGCATCTGCCAAATGCATAGACATAAATGACTGGTTAAGAAGCCCTACCTGAGTCAGGAAGTGAATTGAGATCAGCACACAGCACCAGAGGGATGGAACTGGATTCTCCAGAGAGCTTCAGGCTGCGAGAGGCCTTGTCTATGATATTCTTCACCTCTGACATGAACATCATGGTCTGCACCAGCTTTACATCCGAGTATTCTGGGTCCCAGTGCATGTGAGCATTTGCCACCAGTAGGAGCTGTTTCTCTGAGACGTGGAGAGACTTGCCTGCTTTAGGAGGACAAAATCACCACAGTAATTTTTTACTGTTGCAGTAACAGAACCACATAATTCTCCTAAAGTTAGCTTCATTTCTTCTGGAAAATATTATATTCTCCTTTGTTTTTTGATTCTGAGGTAAATTATGACCTGAACATTTTGGTTTTTACTTGAACATTGCTCAACGTCAGATACTTACATGAGACCTCCATTAACTCCTTCTTTAGCTCGAGCAACACAGCCACCCCAATGTTGTCCTTGGTCATGACTCGATTTAGCATAGCCTCCGAGCCTTCAGAATTGGCCATAGCCAGCTGGTTGAACTCTACTGTGTGTTTCTGCACAATGCTGAACCTAACAGCAGGAAAACCATTTCGATTAGTTTCCATTCAAACAAACGTCATATAAAGCCACTGCTATATGAACCGCAGAATGACACCTCCCCTCTTAAACAAATGATATAGTATTTGATGATGTTGTAATCCACGAACTAACATACTGTACTCACTTCTCAGTCTTGTAGAATACGGCACATCCATCGACATGTTTCCTGTCCGATTCGGACATGGTTCTGGCTCTGGATTTTGGGCTGAAGAATCCGTCATATCCCTGTTTACTCAGCTCCACAAGGAAGTAGTTGTAATACTGCTCCGTCTCCACTTCCTGCGCATGACACAGCAGACTATGAAGCCTAACAAACATCACAGTAGGTGTCTACCGAGAGGCACCTGTCGCGCATCACTGATCTAAAAATAACATGAATTCTAAAGAGGTAAAAAAAAACACTGGGAGGCCATTTTATTCATTAGGACTGAATTCTCTTTACCTGTAAGCTGATGATGTCTGCATTGCAGCTGAGGATCTCCTGCATAATGGCCTTTTTCCTGTAGCTCCAGTTGAGGGCCCAGGATGGGCAGTAGCCGTAGAGCTGGCGCGTGGCATACTTATCACAGAGCATGTTGTAGCACATTACGGTTAACTGGACTAGAGGTGCAAAGATGAGGGGAAAAAAAGATCAGGAAGTGTCCTCAACCATGTTCAGGTTTTCAATTTTGCTGTGTTTTTCCGATACATGTTTACCTGTTGGTCTCAGCCTGTCAGGCTCCTGAAGCACAATCCAGGATCTGGCTGGAGGTTGCTCTGTAGAGACTGAGCAGACAAAGAACATACAGTGAAATAGCACCTACATAGCACCTACATAGCACCTACATAGCACCTACATAGCACCTACATAGCACCTACATAGCACCTACATAGCACCTACATAGCACCTACATACAAATACAATGCTGTGTAATTCTTCGCTGAATACAGTCAGTCATTACAGATCATGACACTGTATGAACTTCAGATAGGAGATGGAAATGAAACAGACTCGGACAGATGTTTAAAAAACAGGTCTGAGACACCTACTGCGCTTGATAGCACCTGCAAGATTGTCCAAAAGGTAGTTCAGCAGTCGGCGGGTGCCATCTGGCTCCTGATAGAGGCTCATAATTTCTTGAGGGAGTGGATTGCCTGTTGTGATAGAGACAAACAATGAGAAACATTCGTGGCAAACATTCTTTACAAAGTGATGATGTCCAGATGTCAATGACCAATCACCTTTCAAGCCCAGTGTTTGTAACTGAAACAGTTTCCCCAATTCGAAAGGCAGAACCCGCAACTGGTTGTTATTTAAAAGCAGTTCCCTGTGAAACACAAAAGAGGAACATAATGCTTTTATTTATAAGTTAGCCACTGATCAAAGAAACATACTACTATAACATTTCCTACAACTATAACTTCCCTTACTTCTAAAATGTATTTATTTTAACTGCATTCCCAAGTCTTAAAATGACAATTTCAGAATATTTTCAGGTTGTGTGGGGGAAATGGAAAAGTTAAAATGGAAGTGATCTAGTTTGTCTTATAAGCAATGATCCATAAAAAGAATGTTCCGCTTTAGCTCCAAGCAACTCACCTGAGAGACACCATGTTGCCAAGCTCTGCTGGAAGGCTCCTGATCTTATTAAATGACAAGTCCAGGAACACAAGGTTGTGCAGCTTGGCAATGTCGGGGGGGATGTGCGAGAGGGAGTTGTCATTTAGATGCAGAGAAGTGAGGTGAGTGAGTGACCACAGGGCTGAGCTGAGACTTCGAACATTACCTGAAGTGCACACAAAATATGGCTCTGTTTTCTGAAAGTACTTTGCCCCTACATCTGATTATCAGATTAAAAAAGGGAACAACGTACATGGGAAAAAGTTCTTTATCAAACACTGTACATTTATTACATAATTATCATCATTAATGCTGCTGCTGCTATTACCATACTAAAATGTTTAGTTTGTGATGTCTAGAGATTATGTATATGTATATGTATACCTGTATGTGTGGGGTGGGGGGTATTATACAGGTGGAGCTGGAATGACAATAAAACTTTAAACCACTCTAACCAGAACTAGAATAACATACCAGTTATTTCAAGCCCATCCCACGTGGATTTTTTCCCACCGTTTGCATCTTCGCTGGACATAATACTGTACATCCGCCTTGAATCAGACGGGTCATATTTCTCCTTGGGCATCCCTAGACCACTGTGAGAAGTAGACAACAGCAAAATTAATGAATGATTGACAATGAAATCTCAATGATAAAATTCCAGTCCTTATCCAAATAAATTGTTAAATGTGTACATCTTTGTTTCCAACCCATACGCTAAACACTCACTACAATACCACAGACATGGTTTTATTGAAAAGCTTTTTAAATAAAACAATGTAATGTCACAACCTACATGCTGCAATAAATTGCCCGCGTCTCAAAACCCAGTGAACTGCCTAACAAGATAATCACTTAATTATATCGTAGGTTGATTATAAATCCTGTCTAGTTTTGAGCCACAGCCCATATGTCTTTAAAACTCCGACGACTTTGTTTAGATAATAACCAAATTAATTAAAAATAAATAAACACGTAACAGGAACTAATGTCAAAACACCACATTCTTAAAGTAACAGCACTCAGTTCCTTACAACACCAAATAAGCAACAAACCTATTGTAAACGCGAAGCACTAAATTAATGCGTTAAATAACTGCTACCTGTCTGATAATATCTGATGATCAACATCTACACTTTTCTGCACGTCAATGGAAAAATAAAGAAATCCTACATAGCATGGAAGCTAAAAAAAACAGCTAGCTCCGTGCAACGCTAATGACCCAAAAACACATAAATATCCGACAAAATATTAAACCACAATCTCTAAAGCGCCACAACAAATTATATTATATTACTTTAATTTACTTTAACCAAGTAATACGCGTATTTCCCAAGCAGTCTGTTTGTTTACAGGAAGTCTCGTTTGCTAGCAGCATTAGCCACAGGCTGGTGAACTTGCAGTGTACTGAAATATTTTCTTAGTTAACACACGCATATGATCGATTAACAACTCGAATTGATATCTACTTATATGTATGATTATTTTGTAGATCTTCGCACTTGTAGCGTATATCAATATCTGGACATGAACAAAGAGATAAAGGCTAACAAGTTTAGCTACAGCTGACTTGCAGATAACCTTAAACGAAAAACCAGATGCTAAGCAAAGCTTTAGAAATAAAGTTTTTAAAGTACCTTCAATAGCATAACACCTTTTGAAGTCAGCGGTTTGCCTCAAAACAAGCTTTACTTAATTCGTTGGTCGGCTGTGCAGCTATGGGAAGCGCAGCATAATGGCGGAGGATTTTTGTGCAGCCGTATGAGGATGTTGTGCAGTTTTCCAAAACAAGGGTCCATGTGCCCACTTTATACAGGTTGTGTCTCAAAGCCTCTTGAGCTGCCATACTTATAACGATGCCCAAAGATGTTGTTTAGGTAGGCAGCTAACAAGGCTTTGAGACACGGCCATTATTAACCTGCTAAGGCTGCTTAATTTGTAATGTTATCAAAGATGTTTTAAAATCTTCTTCGTGTACTATGTAATAGGACGTTTGCATTTTACAAAACATTGTTTACATATTGAAAATGGTTTACAACGTTATGAATTTTCAGAAAATGTTTGCTCTTGTTCTGCGTTTGTTTTGTTTCTTTACCAGGTAACATGTTTTGCAATTGTATTTTATTTATTTTAAAAAGGTCTTTGGGTCTTTCTCAAAATCGTTTCTTCATGATTGTCCCATTGACCTTGTTAAAGATAAGCAAGCACAGGTCTTATAAAAGGTCTGGTTTTATTGGGTAGTGATGCAGCTTTTAGGTATTGATCTTTTGCCAATAAAGTGGTACAAAAACCCCTATATATATTTGTTGATATTGTATGGCTGTCTTAAAGTCAAATAGCACAAAAATCCTAAAACAGCTGATTCAGTGGGCTACATTTGGCAAGTATTGGTGACCAAACACATATAAAACATTTAAAAGTATGTGTATTAAAAATATTAAAAAACTACTATAAAACAATTAACAAATTTGAATAACGCTGGACATGTCAATTATGTGGTCCTGTAGTTGGGACAGTGACTCCTGTATTTCCGTGGGAAGATCATGACCAATGTCTTTCACAGCACGAGACAGGAAGACCTCTGCTGCCTCTCGCACCACCGACCGCATCACCTGGTCATTCCGCGTCCACGCCGGAGAGCGTGTCCTTTCAAAACGCTCTGTTATGGGACAGTGTAAGTGACCTGTGAAAGAAAGGACCACAACAGAGTAAGGCTTCTCAATGTCTTATAATCTTATAATATATTTGCAGTATATCTTCAATTATGTATTAGCCGAAAATAGGTTTGCGTTACCCGTCACCACCTCTTCATAACTGAGCAGCAGCAGCCACATAAGTTGAAGGAGCTCCTCCCACTTTCTCCACCTCTCTTCTCCATCCTACAACAACATGCAGGAAGAGCAGTTCAGCTCATATGTTGTGCAGAAGCAAAACTGATGTAAAATCTGCTATGAAACTTTGTAATCTTTTCTGTATTACAGAAGAGTCCGAGGGCAGTGTGGAGTTCTGGAGGTAGTAAAGCAGCAAGCTTAGAGACATGGTCAGAGGGCTCTTCTGAGAACAAGCGTCGTTCAACATCAGATCCAACACTTTACACCTTAGCAGTTTGCTCTCCAGAGTGTTTAACAATAAGAGTCTAACACAGCGAGAAAGAAAGCGTAGTTAGAATTTTGCCTAAAATGTATTGTCATAAATTGACAGCAAAGACTTTTAATTTAAAGCAGAATTAATCAAAGCTCTGTTGAATTGTTATATGTAAAAAACTGTGTTGGTTTTGTCTTGATATGTATCACCTTATCTGCCTGCATGGAGACAGGGTGGTAAGACTCTGGAAGAGTTTTTGTGAAAGTTTGCTTGAATTGAAGGTGGGGGTTCTGTCCACCTCGAGGGCCAGTGTCAACATCCTCTGAAGAGACAATACAATCCTGTAACAAATAAAACTGTAAACATTTTCTCGATTTTGAATTGGCTGGTTTGATAAATATAGTTAATATACTACAATGATGACAAAAATTACCACTTTACATACTTAAGACAGTTGTTGCTCTCTTTCTTTGGATCTTTTACATCATCTGAATGAGTCACGGATTCCTTAGCAGCAGTCATCATCCAATTTATTACATCTCTAAGAGCAAGAATCATGAGCCATTTTATTTCAATATCTGCACATAATACATCTAACTGCAAACTTGGGGCTTAAACAATGGGGTGAGATTGTAACTCACTTGACATGCCTGAACTTTTGGTCACAAGAAAGCATCGCCTTGGCAACGGAATGTTGAAGACACTGATTTGTAAGTTTAAAGTGAAAATCGTCTTCTAAAACCTGCAACACATATTGCAGCAGCATGCAACGAACTTCTGTGCGTAACCTCTCAGTGTCGCCCTTAAAACATCAAGCACAAAGAACAGAGTTTTGTCTTGAAACACAAGTAAATACAGTATATATGTTATTTAGCAAAAGTTTGTAAGTGCTAAAAAATGTTTTCCTCCTACTTGTCTCTCCATAACTGACATCAACAGCTCCCAGTCCCATGGGATGGTCGATGTATCTGCAGGGTGATATCTGGCCATGGAAAACAAAACAATATTATATTACAATTAACAGTATGTTTTAATTCTGATGCTTTTCACATCCTTTTATCTTACAGAGTCAGGTAGGGATGGAAAGGAGGAGGGCAGGTCAGGAAATGACCTGATTTAAGTGGGATTTAAATTCAGGTTGCCCGCACACAACACGTGTCACCCACCAGGCAACATCTCAACATCACAAGAACTCCTTCAGATATGTTATTTCATTAAAGCAAACTCAAAGAAGTTGCTCAAAGTACATGTGGTCACCTCTGTATCTTCATCAACAGGTTATAAGCCTCTATGGCTAGGACATCAGGGCTTTGCGGGTCCAAGAAAATTCCCCTGAGCAGGTGTGTTGTGATGTCCGCAGGTGGATAGTAGCAAGGCTGTATGAAGTCAGCGAGCAGCTGAAGAGTGCCTTCTGGGTAATTCTCTTCAATGGTGCTGTAGACCAAACTGAGGCTCCGCTGACAAAGAGGCTCTGGGGAACCAAAGCCTTTATCCTGTTCCCAATCTTCATGCTAGACAAACAGAAAATGACTCATTGAAATATATTTGGCTATGATTGTAGGGTTTTTTTGGGGGGACTGCAAATGTTTTTAGGTTTAAGAAGCTCACTACTTCATTTACATTTAGCAGTTTAGCAGATGTCGTTATCCAAGGAGACTTACAGGGTGAGGAAAACAATGTGATAAGTTCCTTTTGTAAATTGCAATATCTCTATAAAATGTTCTCTGTAATGTTAAATGTTCTCCTCAAGTCATTTGCAATGACCTTTCAAGCAAGGAAAAGTAAACATTATGTGAAGTTCTGGCATGATCAGGATGAGGCAGCAATGTGTGGCCAGTTACCATTTTTAGCCCTAAGGGCTGTTAAAATCAAAGAGCACTTCTGACTCTCATTTTAATTCATGTTACTAATGAGCTAACTGGGTTTTGTTATCAATACAAAGAAATCGTACCATACGTGGAAGCGTTCCACCCATACACTGCCTCAATTTTCTGAACTCCACCACACAGACATGTTGTCTGTCTTGTGTGCTGCCTTCAGAAAGATCTGACTCCACATCATCTGGCACATCTTCCTGGTTTCCACCAATGTTTGACTGCCAAAGCCTGGAGGGGGAGCCTTCCAGGGATACTGCATCTAAATCATTTCTTCTCAATTCTGCTCCATCTGAAAAGGTTGGCGAGGGAGGCGAGGAAGGCAGAGATGTGGGGAAGCTGAGAGAGTTACTTGATGAGCTCTCCATTGACAGACCAGGCGAGTGTGCCACAGTGTCACTGGCAAGAATCTCTGTAGAGGTGGGACTGTTGGGTTTACTGGACTGATTTTGTCTAGACATAAGTTCAGGGCTACAAGGGGGCGATACACCCAATGAGGAAGGCAGAGTGGGGGATGAAGGTTGAATCTGGGTAACTGACATTTTATGCATGTCCTCGCCTTTACCTAAAAGTGTTGAGGTGAGGTGAGGTTGACATGACTGTGGGCTGTTGCATGTTGTAAGTGGAATATGCTCATTGGATTCATCAGAGAATATAACAGCATCTACTTCACTTGGACAGTAATATGGACTATCAAGGCTATACGGAGAGTGAAAACCACCATCCTGCACTGACAAATCACAACTTTCTTTATTTTCTTGGTGTGCTCTTTCACTGCATGCAGCCGGTGTTGAGAAACTAAGTTGTGTGTCTTTAGTGTCTCGTGAAACATCTACGACAAAGTTCTTTAATACTTCAGATAAACTGTCAAAAGGTTTTGGGCTTGAGATGTCATTGAATCTGCAGTATTCAACAGACTTGCTGTCCCAGCTCAAGTCCTCGGAGTTTAAAGTTGAATTACAATTCGTGTCCTGATGCAAAAGACCTTCTGTCCTCTCTATAAGCAGTTCATTCAAAGACTTTTCTTGATCAAGTGTCACTGAGGGAACAGAAACAAAACACTCTAAATTGCCTACATCTTTTTTAGTATTGTTGATCTGAGACTGTCGACCTTTTCCAAAAGACGCTGGTATTGGATGCACAGAGTATTCCACATGCCTGTCTATACTGTCTACTGATGGCAAAGTCTGTGGATTCTGGGGCTGCAAGTCAACGTCATCGCTACAGATGTCGCTTAGATCTATAAATATGGGGGAAACAGCGTCTCTCTTTGAGCCTTTTTGCCTTGGAAAGGCACATTTTTGGTCCGTGATATCGATGAGAACCTGACAAATAAGAGTAAAGACAACATTAGCTGAAGAAAGTGAGGAGATACAATATTTACATATACTTCACTTGAAACAAATACTATATACAAAAGTGCTCAATGAACAGCAGACATGAAGGGCATTCCACGTCTGCATTTGGTCACCTCAAATATTGCAGATACCGTTTGTTAAAACATTGTTATAAACAAACAATTGTGTGTAAATAAACCTAAATTTGCTTTTACAACATGTCATGGTAAAAGGCGGTTAAAGGCTTTAGCAGCTTCGCGGGTGTTTGTGCGCTGCTTTTAGAATAGCAGTAGCTTGCGCGGCGGAAAGTGTGTGTTTGTAATCTCTCGTATACAAGCACACGCTAGCTCACGCACATTGTAAACAAATACCCTGTTTTACATATGCAAACGATCGGAACCTTGTTTATATTTGCTCTAGTAATGATCATAAGTACAAACTGGGACAAATAGCAAAACAGTACTGAGAGGTTTATACAAAGCGCTTACAAATAGGACAACGAAACTCACAGGTGTAACTGGGAGCCATTCTTCTCGGATAAATGGGACGGCGTCTTCTTTCACTTCTCGGTAACTACTTATAACCACTACATCCGAGTCGTCGTCGCTGCCCGAGCTGACAGAAATAATATCCTCCATAATTGCACAAAACGCATTACCTCGTCCGCTAAGTCGTTTTTGCGATGACGAGAAAAAAAATTGTTCGTCCAGGAGAAAGCTGGAGTTGTCAAGTATGCATAAGCGGGATTAGTTTATTTAGTAAGCAAACTGATACGGAAAACCCAAACAACACGTAAACACTTTGCAATCATTTATGCGTCAGTTAGGTTGTTGACAAACAGGCATCCACGAAAACAAAACACACCCCACGTTGTTAAAATTAGAAACTACTGATGTTAAAATTAACCACTGCATATATGTAAATGTTTGGTTTCACTATTGTAGGATATGAAAATATGACGAGGAAGGAACTTCCGCAACAATGTCACGTTATGCGGAAATGTGTTAAGTAACGATTAAATATTTAAATCCTTTCTGCAGCAAAATGTTTTTAGATTCATATGCATCCACATATAGATATTGAACTACGGCACACATAAACGTTTTAATATTTATGATCTTTTATGATACAACGGCATTTTACGATTCTATATGTTGGCGACCATATAACTCCATATAGCTAATGTTTCGCCGCTGTTTCACAAGGGGATGTAGCTCAGTGGTAGAGCGCATGCTTTGCATGTATGAGGCCCCGGGTTCAATCCCCGGCATCTCCACCTTTTGTCGTTGTTGAACGTAGTTGCGCCGCTTGTTTATAAAACAACCTACATGTTATGGACAAACAAACTGTAATTTGTAAATACAAGAGACAAATAATTTTGACGCTAAATTTTGATCCAACATCACACAACTAATGTTGCTGTTTATTATAAAAAAATATATATATATATATATATAATATATATATATAATATATTTTATATATATATATATATATAAAATATATATATAATAGCTGTCCTGTAGCTCAGTGGTTAGAGCATGGCGGTAACAACGCCAAGGTCATGGGTTCGATCCCAGGGATTGCATGTACTCAACGTATAGTTAT
>JAZGTI010002643.1:14261-24498 GCA_036877585.1 Botia kubotai | reverse complement strand
GAGGTATGTAATGCCTGGATTTATGAATTAGCCACTGATGAAGAAAACATACAACATAACAACATATAACAACATATAATATTCACTATAAAAACTTCTCCAACTTCTAAATTGCATTTGTTTAAATTACATTTTCCAGCTTGGTTATGTGTGGGCAACTGGTTATAATGGAAGTGATCCAAGTTGTTATTTGTGTTAATAGGAATACAAGTGTTTCCTTTCCTGTTTTCTCTGTGGCAAACACATTAAATGGAGCAAATGATCCATTAAAAGAATGTGCCGCTTTTGCTCCAAGCAACTCACCTGAGAGACACCATGTTGCCAAGCTCTGCTGGAAGGCTCCTGATCTTATTAGATGACAAGTCCAGGAACACAAGGTTGTGCAGCTTGGCAATGTCGGGGGGGATGCGCAAGAGGGAGTTGTCATTTAGATGCAGAGAAGTAAGGTGAGTGAGTGACCACAGGGTTGAGCTGAGACTCCGAACGTTACCTGAGATGCACATAAAATATAACTTTGTATTGACTATATTTCACACTTATTTGGTTAATAGATAAAAGGAACAGTTTTTACTTTATTACACACAGTACATGCTGCTGCTGGTAAACCACACTAAAGTGTGTAGTTCAAATTCCCTCAAAAGAGCGTACATGTATCTTTCTCTAAGTAAACACATATGGTGAGGGCATACTACAAAGATTCATTTTACTTAAGAATATAAGTTATAAATCTGTCAAATATTCCTTGTCTTGTCTGTTATTGTGCACTGCAGACCTGGTAAATCTGCATTTTGTTCCACAATATGCACTGCTGGAATGACAATAAAACTAAAAACTTGAACCAGAACTAGAATAACATACCAGTTATTTCAAGCCCATCCCACGTGGATTTTTTCCCACTGTTTGCCTCCTCGCTGGACATAATAGTGTATATCCGCCTTGAGTCGGACGGGTCATATTTCTCCATGGGCATCCCTAGACCACTGTGAGGGGTAGACAACAACATGAAAGATTGATCTCTTATCCAAACAAATTCTTGTTTCCAACCCATATACTAAACACGCACAACACAACAACACAAGAGATACTGTTTCTATTAAACAAAATCGTTGGTTAAATTAGATAATATCACAAGCTGCATGTTATTTCCCCCGCATGCAACAAATTGGCTCAAAACCCAAGGAGGTGTCTAACAAAATAACCACTTAACGACATCGTAGTTCGATTAAAAATGCTGTCTAGTTGTGAGACACAGCCCCCGTGTCTTTAAAACTCTTAAGTTTTTGTTTAGTTCTTTGTTTAGGTAATAAACAAATTAAATTAAAGTAAATAAACACGTGAATGACCTCAGCAACAGAGAAAATGTCACAACCAAACAGGAGATAGTTTCTTACACCAAACCAAAACAAACATATTGTAAACGCCGAGGACTAACTAATAATATGTTAAATAATTGCCACGTCTAATAATATCTAATAATCAACTTTAAAATGTTTTTGCAGGCCAATGGAAAAATAAAGAAATCCTACATAGCATGTGAGCTAACAAACAGCTATCTCTGTGCTTTGAAACTTAATATCGGATAAATGTCAAACCACAATCTCTAAAGTGCCATAACATATTATATTTTACTTTAATTTACTTTAAAAGCAACACGCGTATTTACCAGGAAGTCTTTTCGTTTACTGAAAACCTCGTTTGCTAGCAGCATTAGCTGGTGAACTTGCAATGTACTAAAAGATTTTTATAGTTAATACATGGATACACACTTAACAACTCGACTCGATATTTACAAAGCATGCGCAAATAGCTATAAAATAATAAATACTTTTAGCTTTTTTCAATATCTGGATATGAACTAAGGCTAACTAGTTTAGCTATAGCTGACTTACAGACAACCTGAAACTATAAGACAGTCGCAAAGCAAAGCTTTATTAAAACGTTTAAATTTACCTCCAATAACATAACACCTCCTCAATTCCACTGTGTATAGCGAAATGCGCTTTAATTTATTCGTTCGTCGTCGGTACAACTACGGGAAGCAGCGCAGAATCATGGCGGAGGGTTTTTGTACAGCTGTATGAGGATGTTGTGCTGTTTTCCAAAACAAGGGTCCATGTGCCTACTTCATACAGGTCGTGTCTCAAAACCTCGTGAGCTGTCTACTTATATCGCATCAGATGTTATTTAGGTAGGCAACTAGCAAGGTTTTAAGTCACAGACATTCTTATCCTGCTAAGGCTGCTTAATTTGTAATGTTCTCATAGGTGTTTTGAAAACCTCGGCATGTACCTAAAAGAGCAGAATATGTGTTTGTGTTATGCAATGATGTTTACATTTTATAAGAGCCAGCATTGTTTACATATTGAAAATAATTTACAATGCCATACATTTTCAGACAGTGGTTGCTTATGTTCAGTGATTACTAAAACGCTGTTTTAAATTGTTCTTGTCGTTGTTATGTTTTTCTTTACCAGAGAACAGATATTGCAATTAAATTTTCCACTAAATGTTTCTTCATGATTGTCCCCAGGACTTAAACAAGCACAGGTGTCTTATGAAAGGTCTAGTTTTATTGGGTAGTGATGCAGCTTTGAGGTATTGATCTTCTGTCAATATTGTTGCACACAAAGTTGTTGATGTTGTATTGTTGTCTTAAAGTCATACAGCACAAATCTTGAAACAACTTATTTACTGACATACTGTTGCTGAGTTTGGTGACCAAACACACATAAAACTTTTAAAAGTATGTGTATTTAAAATGTAAAAAAGTAAAACTTTTTTTAAAACGTATAAGTTTAAATAACACTGGACATGTCAGTTATGTGGTCCTGTAGTTGGGACAGTGACTCCTGTATTTCTTTGGGAAGATCATGACCAATATCTTTCACAGCACGAGACAGGAAGACCTCTGCTGCCTCTCGCACCACCAACCGCGTCACCTGATCATTTCGCGTCCATGCTGGAGAGTGCATCCTTTCAAAACGCTCTGTGATGGGACAGTGTAAATGACCTAGGAAACAAATGTTTACAGCAGAATATGGTTTCTCAATGTCTTATAATCCTATTATTTGCAGTATCAGTGTGTCATTTTGCATTAGCTAGAAATAGGTGTTTACCTGTCACCACCTCTTCATAACTGAGCAGCAACATCCACAGGAGTTGGAGGAGTTCCTCCCACTTCCTCCACCTCTCTTCTTTATCCTGCCACCACATGCAGGGAGGTCAGTTCAGCTCATGTTACGCAGAACGTTAATGCAAAATTAAAATCTGCTATAAAAATCTGTAATGATCTGTTCTGTATTACAGAAGGGTCTGAAGGCAGTGTGGAGTTCTGGAGGTAGTGTAGCAACAAGCTTAGAGACATGGTCAGGGGGCTCCTCTGAGAACAAGCGTCGTTCAGGATCAGATCCAACAATTTACACCTTAGCAGGCTGCTCTCCACAGTGCTTAACAATAAAAGTCTAACACGCAACGAGAAAGAAAGCTTAGTTAGAATTTTGTCTTCAATGTGCCGACATAAATTGACTGCAAACTCTTACTTTAGTACAGATTTAATCAAAGCCCCTTCGAATTGTAATATGAAAAACTGACTGCGTTGTTTCCTTCTCTATGTTTTTATTACCTTATCCGCCTGCATGGAGACAAGATGCTAATACTCTGGAAGAGTTTTTGTGAAAGTTTGCTTGAATTGAAGGTTGGGGTCCTGTCAACCTCGAGGGCCAGTGTCAATATCCTCTGAAGAGACAGTACAATCCTGTAACAAATGAAAATGTAAACATCTATTTTGCATTGACTGGTTTGATTAATATTAAGAATAATATACTACACTATATATACTATAATGATGACAAAATTACCACTTTACATACTTAAGGCAGTTGTTGCTCTCTTTCTTTGAGTCTTTTACATTGTCTGAGCGGGTGATGGATTCCTTAACAGCCGTCATCATCCAGTTTATTATATCCCTAAGAGCAAAAATCATAAGACATTTTTACCAATTACACATAATACAGCTGCTTACAAACTTGGGGCTTAAACATTGGGGTGAGATTGTGACTCACTTGACATGCCTGAACTTTTGGTCACAAGAAAGCATTGCCTTTGCAATAGAGTGGTGAAGAGGCTGACTTGTGAGTTTGAACTGAAAATCATCTTCTAAAACCTGCGACACATATTGCAGCAGCATGCAGCGGATCTCCGTCCGTAACCTCTTAGTGTCATCCTTTAAACGCATAGTGTAAAACATTTAATTAAAACATGTTTTAAATATTATGTCTTTTAGCAAACATTTGTAACTGCTAAAAATGTATTTCTTCCTACTTGTTTTTCCATAACCGACATCAGTAGCTCCCAATCCCATGGGATTGTAGATGTATCTGCAGGGTGATATCTAACCATATACAACAAAACAATATTTTATTAAAATCAAGTATGTTTTACCCACAACATTTTATTTTATTTTGAGACTTTTTGCGTCCTTATTTGACAGATTCAGGTAAGGATGGGAAGCAGGAGGGCAGATGAGTCAGATGTGCGACACACATGACAGAAAACATGCGTCACTCACCCAGCAACATTCCAGATTTACAACTAAACCTTTCACTTTACAAACACTCTATACAAAAACTCCTTCCAATATATTATTTCAAGAACTAAACTCAAAGCATATGTGTCATAAAAATACCTCTGAATCTTCATCAGTAGGTTATAGGCCTCTATGGCTAGAACATCAGGGCTTTGCGGGTCTAAGAAAATTCCCCTGAGCAGGTGTGTTGTGATATCCACAGGTGGGTAATAGCGAGGGTGTATGAAGTCAGCAAGCAGCTGAAGAGTGCCCTCTGGGTAATTCTCCTCAATGGTGCTGTAGACCAAACTGAGGCTCTGCCGACAAAGAGGCTCGGGAGAACCGAAGTCTTCATCCTCTTCCCTATCTTCATGCTATATAGAAAATGAAAACAGAAAATGACTGACGAAATATATTTGGCCATAGGTGGTGGGTTTTTGGGGGACTGCAAATGTTTTTTTAGGTTGAAGAAGTTCAAACTAAGCAAAACTTCAAACTTAGCATTTAGCAGACACTTTTATCCAAAGCAACTTACAAGGTAAGGAAAACAATAAAACAACAAGTTCTCTTTGTAAATGACAACCCTTCTATAAAATGTTCTCTTTAATGCTAAAAGTCATTTACAGATACATCTACAGGGAGGGAACAGTAAACATTGTGAGCAGTTCTGGCATGATCAGGGTAAGGCAGCAGGGTGTGTCCAGTTACCATTTTTAGTCCTAAGGGCTGTTAAATCAAAGCGCACTTCTGATTCTCATTATAATTCATGTCAACAATAAGCTAATTAGGTTTTGTTCAAGGTTTCAAATATGGTTATAAAAAAAATGTGAAGACACAACAATGTTGTTGACAACAATTGAAGTTAATTTACATATTAATACAAAGAAATCTTACCATGCATGGAACTGTTCCACCCATACACCGTCTCAATTTTCTGAACTGAGTCAGACAAATATATTGCCTGTCTTGTGTGTTATATTCAGAAAGATCTGACTCCACATCATCTGGAATATCTTCCTGGCCTCCACTGATGCTTGACTGCCAAAACCTGGAGGAAGAGCTTTCCGGAGATACTGCATCTAAATCATTTCTTCTCAACTCTGCTCCATCTGAAGAGGTTGGAGAAGAAGGCAGAGATGTGGGGAAGCTGAAGGGGTTGCTTGATATGCTCTCCATAGACAGACCAGGTGAGTGTGCCACTGTGTCACTGGCAAGAATCTCTGTAGAAGTGGGACTGTTGGGTTTACTGAGCTGATTCTGTCTAGCTGCGAGTTCAGGGCTGCAGGGGAGAGATACACCCAATGAGGAAGGCAGAGTGGGAGATGAAGGCTGAATGTGGGTAACTAATGTTTTATGCATGTCCTCGTTTTTACCTAAATTCTTTTCGGGCACTAATTCAGTATGAATATCAAGTTTAGAGTGTTGAGCTGACTGTTGAGGGTTCCATGTTGTAAATCGGTTTTGTTCAATGGATTCTTCATAGAATATAACAGCATCTACTTCACCTGGACAGTAATATGGACTATCGAGGCTATACAGGGCGTGAGAACCACCATCCCAAATAGAAGAATCAATATTTTCTTCATTTTCTTGGTCTGCTCTATCGCTGCAGGAAGCTGGTGTTGAGAAACGAAGTTGTGTGTCTTTAGTGGTCCGTGAAACATCTGCAACAAAGTTCTTCAATACTTCAGATAAACTTTCAAAAGGTTTTGGGCTTAAAATGTCATTGGATCTGCAGTGTTCAACAGACTTGTTGTCCCAGCTCAGGTGCTCGGATGGCAGAGTTGAATTGGTGCCCTGATGCAAAAGATCTTCTGTTCTCTCTTTAATCAGTTCCTTCAAAGAGTTTTTCTGACCAAGTAATACTAAGGGAACAGATTGCACACCACTCCCTACACGACACTCTAAACCGGCCACATCTTTTTCATCATTGGTCTGAGATTTAGTTTGTGGACCTTTCTCAAAAGATGTTGGTATTGGATACACACGGTATTCCACATGCTTGCCTATACTGTCTATTGATGGCAGTGCCTGTGGATTCTGCAGCTGCACGTCAGCATCATCAAAGTCACTTAGATCTATAAATATGGGGGAAATAGTATCTTTCTTTGAGCCTTTTTGCCTTGAAAGGGCCAACTTTTGATTTGTGATATCGATGAGAACCTGAAACAAATAAAAGTACCAACATTAACTGAAGAAACTGAGGAGAAGAACGTATGTGAAATCAAAAGATGTAGTGACATGAAAAGTAGTCGACCTATAGCAGATGGATTTTTCAATTACCGCAATATCAAAGCGCAATATCAAATTATTAGCCTTGCCAGTCATAACTCTATTGGAATAACCGGTATAGCCTGTTTTTATAAACAATGTAACAAATGCAAGTGAAATGTCTAGCTCAAAACATTTTATGTATTTCACTCGAAAGTAAACAACAGCGCTTAATTAAAATCAGACAGGTAGGGTTTAATGGGTTTTAACAAATTTAATCACCTCAAACTATTACAGATATCTATTAAAACATTGTTATCGATGTTTAAACAAACAATTGTGTGTAAATAAACTTAGTCGATTTAAACAAACCCTGAATTTAGTTTAAAACATGTCAAGGTAACGTCACCTGTGTCAGGCGGTTAAAACCTCCAGTAGCCTCGCTTGTGTTCGAGCGCAGCTTTTAGAACAGCAGCAGCAGCTTGTGCGGCGGAAGTTTGTGATTACAATGTCAAGTACACAAGCGCACACTTGCCCACGCACATCGTAAACAAATCACCAATTTTACATATGTAAACGATCGGAAGCTTGTTTTTATTTGCCATAGCAATGACGATAAGTGCAAACGGGCACAAAGAGCAAAAACATGGAGAGGTTTAAACAAAGCGCTTACAAATAGGAGAACGAACGAAACTTACAGGTGTAACCGGGAGCCATTCTTCTCGGATAAAGGGGACGGCGTTTTCTTTCACTTCTTGGTAACTACTTACAACCACTACATCTGAGTCGTCATCGCTGCCCGAGCTGACAGAAATAACATCCTCCATAATTCTCGTCCCCCAAGTCATTTTAAGGATGAACAGAACAATGTTGGTTCAAGAAAAAACGCGGGAGCTGTCCAGTCCGCATGTGCTGGGTTAGTTTATTTATTTAGTAATCAGACCGATACTAAAAACCCAAACAACACCACATGAAGCGTTTTTAGTCAATTATCCGTCAGTTACGTTGTTGTTAAACAGGCATCCACGAAAACAAAACATACGCCACGTTGTTGTAAAAATTAGATAAAAAATTAGCCATTATATAGATGAAGATGTGACGAGGAAGCAAACTTCCGCAAGTGTAATGCTGTCACTTGATGCGGAAGCGGTAAGTAACGATAAATATTTAAAACCGTTTAGTAGCAAAAGGTTTTTAGATTCATATGCAGATATATATAGTGGTTAAACAACGTCACATGTACATTAATTCCCAATATCATGATAAACGATACTATAGCGGACAACCTATTTCATATAGTCATTCCATATATCTAATAGTGCGACGCTTTTACGCCAGGGGATGTAGCTCAGTGGTAGAGCGCATGCTTTGCATGTATGAGGCCCCGGGTTCAATCCCCGGCATCTCCACTTTTCTTTTTCTGTTGCTAAATGTTTTTGGTCACCTGCTGTAAAAGTCATCATGGCCAGAGGTTGTAATGTGTAGACACAGACTAGAAACAATTTTGGCGCTAATTTTTGATCCAGCAATGTTGATGTTTATAATAATATGGTGCAATTTGTTTATCTCCACAGTATCTATTTAATGTAATATTTGTTGAAAATGTGTAGAACACAATACAAAATGTGTAAGCAATTTTTGATATCGGACTCAATCCAAATTCTTTAACCTAAAACAATTATAAGGGACTCAGAGGGAACCATAGCAGAGAATTCCAATGCTGTCCCCTATGCAAGCAATACTGAGGCTCATGTTCTGGGTATACAATGAATATCTGTATTGCCGAGTTCCTCAAAAGAGATCTTAGTTGTCTTGGAGACAAGCAAGGTCACTCGGTCTTTTGTGGTTCCTGATCACTTTCTTTCGAACACACACGTCCATTCACAGATTAGCTTCCTGCCATGTGCATCATTCTAAAAATACAGTGAACACTACCCATATGCCCTCTAGTTCGCACACTTTGACCCGTCCCATTCATGTGGGTCAAAATCGTAACCAGGACAACAAGGAACCAATTCCCCTCCACTTATGCTATACTATAATGAGGACAAGAAGAAGAATCACTTTAAAGTCATTCAAATGTAATTTTCAATAAGACCAAGAACATAGGTGATAATATTTTCGTACCTTTGGAATCCATTGGACAGGTTGTACACTGAGAAGTTTAACAGAGCAGGTAGATCAAGTTACACTATAAACATTCAGCACACGCCGCAGTTGCGAGTGTAAGTATGCTTTTCCAATCCAACCAGTCCCCTGGGAATCACTCACTATTATCCAGCAAAAAAACCATCTGGAAATTCACTTTTCTCTCCTGCTCTCCGTCATAATGCAAAATTTAAAATGTATGTTCAAGATATTACACAAATATTCCAATCTGTGCCCTTTGCTTACATCTCCACCACTTGACACGATGAATGTTTTATTTGATAGCCTTAAATATGTATATGTTCCTAAACGGTTCATTTTTAAAATATAGAATAATCACAGTTAGTAAGACAGAATGTATATCACTGAGCTATATGGAATAAGAGGGCAACAATGCATTTAGCTAGATCTGTTCAAATCTTTATTTTTAATTTTTTTAATCCTTACGTTAAGAGGATTTAATCCAAACGCATCCCACTCATTGCAACAACGCAACAGATAAAGTAAAACACTAATCTGGAAGTAGGCTTAGGTTTTGCATTAAAGATCCGTATCTAAATACATGTAGGTTAACATTGGTAAACTGTGTGTTTATCACTGTATTGTTGTATACAATATTTAATTGCATGTTTAAGTCTATTATGTATTTTCTGTATGTTTGACTATAAACTTTGGCCATTTTGACAGAGAGAGGAAGTTTAACATGTGCAAGTAAGCTCTAAATCTCCTTACTGGATATAAAGAGCCTTTTTCACACTGGTATCTTTCAAGCACAGAGAGAGGGTGAGCAAATGCCCAATGCACTTAGCAGAAGTCCATTGTGCAAGTGCAGAGGCAGAAGGAGGGGTGAGAGGTTGAGGAGATGAGAGGAACACATCTGTTCGAGAAAACGAGGGCAGGCACAACAGAGCTTGCGAGTGCAAAAGAGGAGAGAGTCAGAAGTTATTAGACCGTGGGAAGGTAAGCAAGTCTCTTTTCTCAGTATTGTGAATCAGATCAATGTTTTCATATTCTTGCTTTGTCTAAAACTACTTTTTCTGTTGTTGTGTGAACAAGTTTTCCTCAGTGTGAGAGGAATTGAAAAATATTAAAAATCCTTTGTTGTCTTATAAAATGCTTTTTAGCTTTAAATTTATGCACGTTCCTAAGATGCCTCAAGAATTAAGTGGAACTAAAATCTCTGTCTAGGAATCTGTCTAATTACTATACCTTGGTCACTATTCCAACAGAAAAGAGTTGTTTGTAAATAGTAGTAGAGAGAAATTATTTAGAAAAGTTTAACCTCAGGTTTTGAAATTGGTCCTTAATTATCTT
>JAZGTI010002643.1:0-14211 GCA_036877585.1 Botia kubotai | reverse complement strand
CCACTGATTACTTTTTCATGTCGCTCCTCTGGGTCTGCACTGAGCTCCGCTGCCCCCTTGTGGCCGTTAATGGGCACGTCGTCCGTCCCAGACAGGATCTCTCTTCTGAGCGAGGCAAGCTGCGCCTGCAGCAGCTCTTTGTGCTGGGCTTCAAAGCTTTCCATCTAATGCAATATAACGACAGAACGAAAYAAGCCGGCAGTATTTTTTACATAGTCAACCTGAAGGAGCAACAGTTGAAATAGCTGACAATGACATGACTGTGAAGTATGTTAAAACTGGCCAGACAAAGACATAATTAGCCAATATTCAGCAAACCAATTACTGCGGTACAGAAGCACACTGTTAATTAGCAATTAGCATGTTCCAGAAGCTTTTTATTCATGTTGACATAAAATAACTAATTACGAGAGCAGCCTTCTCTGAGTTATATAGTGTCTTGTTAAATAGCACAACGGGTTGCGATCGCAATACAATTCTGATTAACAAATGACTTTAATTACCGCAGTTCTTCAGAAGAACACACATACATTCATAATACTTACAAGCTTAGCCACCTTTTGCTGGCTGTGTTCTGGGCACTGATACGCTTGCAGTTCCTCAAACAACCGTGCATTAGATTGAACCAAGCTTGCAACCTAATAATATGATTGAGGCAGACAATGTCATGAGAAGATGAAAAATGTCATTTAAGACACAATCTTCGTCTATGACATTAAACTGGAAAATGTTGAATAAAAGTGAAATGTTAAACTCTCATGTTTGCTCTGTCTGTTAAGCAGGCAGTACCTGTTCTTTCAGCTGTTTGATCTCAGCCCGTAACATCTTCTCCATACTCTCTCTCTCCTGACGCAGCGTGTTGATCTGATACTGAAGCTCCTGGAGTCGTTTCTGTATCAGACTCTGTTCCAAACTCTCCACCTCCTGAAATCACAACAGTTCAGATCCAGACCATCTGCTACACCAGAACACTGACAATATGTCTGCATAATGTCAAAGCAGCAATCCGTAGCTTTTGGGGTTAGGAATGAACGAAAATCAGTTATTGAGCAAGTACATGACAGATCAGTGTTCCCCGTACCTTACCCCAGTTCCTAACGATACGTTTATAAGACAAATGTATTATTTTAACTGTCAGGTCCTGTTTTTAGATCGGTTTGACTTAATTTGACTTCAACATATGAAATGAAGAGTACCTTAAAAAACTGCACTTTTATGTTTCAATCAGAAATGGCGCTAGAGAGGCAAAAGTTACAGATTGCAGCTTTAATTACTTATCACATAAATACACATGGTTGCAAGGCTACTTATATGCTAACCAGGACACAGAAATACAGAGAAATGTTTTAACTGTCTGATTTATAGAATAATAGCTTTCACAAGACACTTGTCATGAAATTCCATCAATTAGGAATCCGTTTCATTGCGTAATGTTTATAATGATGGCACCTGTTCAGTGAGTATGCCAGTAGCTGTGTCATAGATCACACTGCTCCCCTGTCCATCAGGACCCATCAGAACAAGAGTCTGCGTCCCATTACAATTGTGGGAGGAGCCAACCTCCTCCTCAGCACCCAATGGGATTCCATTTCTCTCACAGTCCTCCTTCAAACACAAACGAGTAGATAAATACTAAACCTCGCAGTAAAACCCACAGTTTACTAGTAACTCTTAATAGTAAAGTGTTGTTTACCTTTGGCTCCACAGTCAATAGTGTTTCAGTACCAGTGGTCAGGATGGGCTGAGTTAAGATGGATCCAATGGTACCAGCATCTCCACCAGGTCCAAGACTCACTACCAGCCCTTCATAAGCTTTAGCATGAGCCTCTGAATTTTCACCGTAATACTGTCGGCAGTTCACGTTCTGGGTGAACACACACACACAATCAAACAATAATAGGATTAAGAACATATTGATACAACACAGCAAGGATCTGATGCAACAACCCAGTTTATCCCACCTGTGTGACCTGGATCTGGAATGTGGTGTGAGGATGTCGAAAGTGTGTCTTGTAGTGTTTGATGGCTTCATCTCTCCTGTTAAAGCCGTTTCTACAGCGATAACAGTGCCAATGAGCACCCTTAAACCTCTTCTCTCCTTTAATACTGCCCACAATCTCACAATGATTACAGCAGCGTAGCACCTTCAAACCTGCCCAGAAATCAAATTTATCAGCGGTCAGAAACTTTCTCCTGACATGGGACACGTAATTAAATATGCATCAATCGTACATGTTTTATAGCTATATATCTCTCTGTACAGTAAGTCTATAGCCTCAATCCAGCTAACAATTTTAAAGTGTAAGAACATTCCAGTAACTTGTAGATATTAACACTATTGCTTGGTTATAGGAATGTTATTCAGATGTTTTTAATTCTGGAACTCTTTAAAATGTTCCACTAACTACTTAAGAATAACATTTCTGATATTTACATTTATGCATTTGGCAGACTTACATTGCATTATACTATACATTGTTTCTGAGTATATGCAAAACATTCCACTACAGTCACAAAACTTCATTTAATAAGTCTGTTAGCTGGGACGATGCACCACCTGCAAAGTCAATGCTTTTGTCCACGTGCTTGATGCGGAAGTGGGCTCGCAGGATGATGGGGTCTTGGTAAGACTCGGCCACAGAACACAGTGGACAGTGCATGTGCTCTCCCTTCTCCTGCCCTGCACACTTCTCATCCTGACACAGCACATGTGTGTACACGTGTTCGGTTCCCCTGATGCGAACTGACGGATGGGCCTAGAAAAACAAGTGCAGAAAACAGGCTCTGTGTAAGCAAGTCTAAGCAACATTCGTACTGTACCTCCCAAATACAGTATGAAAAAACAGCTGTTCCTTATTTAAATATTACGAAAACGTCTCTATATAGCGCCGACTGTTTAGTTTAAACAGAATCAACACACAAAATGTGTTAAAGAATGTTGATATTCATTATTTAAGTCAATTGCAGATTGTTTCAATATGCAATTACTCCCCTTGTGGTAAAAACCAGCATTGCTGCAGAAACCCAATGAAACTTGGCCCAAGGACGGCAAATTTGTTATCAACAAACAAATATACAAACAAACATTACCGCCCACTCGAATAGTCTTAAAAGCTCTCGAATAAATATTCCAAAATGAATGTAGATGAATTACAGACGCTGACATGAGCAAAGAGGATCGAACATATGAAGAAGCAAGTATCTGTATTTTAATATAGCTACAGTTCATTTAATACAAATGAATTCATTATCGAAAGTTTTTAGGTCTTGAACTGAATCGCATTGATCTGAAAAGTTACAAAGACTGCGTAAAGCTGTGTACACTTAATCTAGCTAACAACTTTAGCAGGCTAACAGAAAATGTACGCAAAAGCTGTCACTCACCACAAAAGCCGCCATGTTTTTTAAATGGTACAGAAATGTGATTTAAAAGCAGCTTTTGTCGTATTCTGTAGCCGATGAAACGTCCCAAATCAGAGCACTTGTGTGTGATTCGTCATCTGTGTGTACACAGTTACCTGCGAGCTTTCAGACACAAAACGCATTGACGACTTCGTGTTGTTAGATATCAGCGTAAGTGATTTCCATTGGCCGATTTCAAGGACGGTGGAATTATAAACCAATCGGCAACGTAATCGAGTAAGCGACGTTGCTTCCGCCAGAGCACCAATAGAGCTTTAACGTTATTTACCTACACCCAGTAAGTACGCCACACTCAGAATGGCATAATAAACATATTTTAATATTTAAAATAAAATTAATCTTTTTATTTTATTATTTATGTTATATAATCTTATTTGGTCACTTGAAATACTGCTAGGTTTTTCCAAACGTTAGTTTGTTAAGCTGTTGTATCGACAGGTAACACATCAGGGGATGTAGCTCAGTGGTAGAGCGCATGCTTTGCATGTATGAGGCCCCGGGTTCAATCCCCGGCATCTCCACTTTTTCTTTGTTTAAATGCTATACACCTGTGTCGTTTTAAAACGCGCACTTTAAACCCCGGAATAACTATATAAGATAATAAATAACGTAAAGCAATTTGCAGTGAAGGTGTGCGACTCGGATTACTGAACTTCCGTGTACTTATCTTTGCAACCACAAGAGGTCTTTCCGTAAAAGTATGTCAGTCCGTCGGTCAGACCATTCATAAAGGTTTCTGTCTCGCAGATAGAAAATAAAGCACAAATCAAAAGTGATTTGCATGTTTAATTACGAGTCTGAAATGCATCTACCTACAAATACAGATTAAAAAGAAAAAGCAGCCATTTTTAATGTGATAGATAAAGATATTTTTAAGAAAGCATGTTAAGGAAATTCATTATAGGAATCTACGCATAATCTATATACTGACAAATACTACAGCCACTAATAATACTATAACAACAATAATAATGATGATGATAAATAATAATAATAATATAAACATTTCCTCATCCAGTTAAAGTCATTTTAAAGTGGATCATATTCACTCTGTCACTCTCGTGCTCAAAATACGGATTCTTCCATTCCTGATTGCACAGAATTTTCACCGACCCAAAAACAGGGACCCAAACACCTAATGTGCCTGCAAACGTACAGGCGCAGTACAGGCGTTTATGAGCCTAGTTCTGTGGATACACACTTGATGAGGAACAGTAGCGTGAAACAGTTACAAACAGGTCTGACATCAGTTAACACGACTTCATAAACATGAGGGTGAATATATTTCACAAATGACTTGTTTGAGAGCTGCTGCAGTATGGGGACTGCATGAAGAAATATGCTTTTAGGATTACAATGCTACTCACAGTGTTAGCTATTGAGTCCCGGCAGGCTGGAGATAAGACCAGGGATAAAATGGCTTTTCCTACCCACACATAAATAGGTTTTTAGAGGGACTCTAAATGCCAAAGGGGTCCAGGGCAATTATAAGGCACCAGCACTAATAGACGACCGTCCAATCAGAAGAGGAAGACAGTGAAGAGGAAGAAGCGATGAAAACACTGAGGCCTGTCAACCGTAACAGTAATGCATTGTCTGTGTGGTACCTGCAAAGTGAAAAGGGCTCCTGTAGAGATCCCAGTCCAGCTGTGATGGGAATACAGATGAGGGATCCTGTTGTTACTGTGAAATTCAAAAGCAGCACTCATGCCTAGCAACTAGGGCACTGTTGCCACCAACAGCAGCCCTGCATGGATCACCTTACACCATCACCTGCTTCAGATGAAAAGATCCCCGTGCAGGAGCACAGCCATGAGAGACAACCAAGACAGGACAGAGACACAGAGACAAAACAGTCACAAGATTTGGTTACAAGACTGTAAGATGTAAAGTAACAGAAATGTGAGAGATGCTTACGGTCAGTGTGTTTACAGTAAGATTCCTACAGTGTTTTAGGGATGTCGTGCTATGGTAAAATGTTTTACATCACATACAGCAATATTATGCGATTATAAGTACCTGGAAGGACCATGTACTGTACCATAGTTCAGTAACCATGGCAGCTATGACAATTATAAATACAGTACGATTGTACATCTATAGTATTTTGCTTATCCTATGTAATTTTATACCTGCTGGAATGCTAAAACATCACTTCCCTCTCACTAACAGAAAGAGCTTCTATTACACATTATATACAGTATATTGCATTTCATTGCGATGCATGCAGCTTTAAAAACGGTCCATTAGAGCTGAGCATAGCTGTCTTGTTCTATCATAACACATTTACCAGAGAGTACGTCATTAAATTTGTCAAAAAAACGTTTACACCCTTTAAATAGACATGTGAGGACTTCAATTTTGTCAGACCGTTGACAGAAGAGACCAGGATTAGAGGTCGGATGATACACAGACGACACATATGGTTGTAATTCTTTGGGCAAAATGATCCGTACACGCTGCGTTCTGCGTAAACACTTGTATAATCTAGGGAGATGTTTATTAAAAATAAGCTGAAAGAAAATGTTATTGCTTGGATGTTTGTCTTACGCAGTTCAGGTGTAGAACTTTAAAAACTCTCACAGTTTTCATACAGCCCCACCAGACTCGTCACCATCAGCACAGGGTGCCAGTTAAACTAGATATCCACACCTCAAGAAATTCTTATAAATGATTGCGAGAGTAGATGCAATGCAAAAACGACACGTTAATATTAATTCCAAAAGTGGCTTCTTTTAAATGCCACTAAGAGGAAGAGTCTTACTCACTAAACCTTTATCTAAATGGCATGGTTTCTGCACGTTGGACACGGTATGTGAACTAAATGACACAGAAACTGACCTGGCGACTACTGTAATTTAGGTCATCGTGAAAGTACGAAGTTTGACATTCAAGGTGGCTTTTAATCTATCAGTCGGTTAGTCGCATTTGCATAGAACAGACTTACCTGAAGGACTGATAAATGTGTCTTCTTTTAAATACCAAATAACAACTGAATACACCAGAAGTCACACTATGAATTTTCATGGTCACATAATATTCTGCCTGCATACAGAGATCTTCGTTGTTTAGATATAGATACAATTACCAGGGAGATATGTACCCTTTAAATACACGGTAGCCTATGTGTGTATATATATATATATATTGTATATATACTTTACTTCTGACTGAATTGTTTTGAACTGAATCTTTGTATAGCATGTGGCACATAAAGGAAATTACAGCTGCCGTTTTTGTGTAGTTTATTTTGTGCTTCAATTTGATCATTTAGAGATAATAATGGTTATTATCTTTATAGGCCACGTACCTTAAGTCAACACATGTGTGTTGTTTGAGATAGCTGTCAGTATTTCTGGTATTAACTAATCTCATATCATATAATGGATGCTGCTGGAGGTAAAGGCATGCACTGACAAACATAATGCAAATGCTTAATACAAACATCCTGATTTTCTTCATTAAGTAATAAAAACGTTAAAAATGTTATTTTAAAAGTTATTAAAAAAGGTAAATTTTTTTTAGATATTGTATTAACGCCATTTCTTGGTTATCAGAACATTATTCGAACATTTTTTCTGTAGCATTTAAATTCTTTAGTGCTACATTAAATTCTGTAGCGTTTTTAAAACATTACACCTACTATTTAGGAATAATGTTTGATATATTATGTAAAAAAAAACATTTTACTAACGTTACTGAGAATGTTACTTTCAGAGAACTTTTCGAGAACATTCTGAGAACGTTCCTTGTTAGCTGTGAAAGTGTGGGTGATACTAGGAAAGTTGCTTTTTCACAATACATATCAATCACATTTGGCAAAGTGCTTGAAGAACGTTGTATAATAGTTACATAAGATCTTTAGATGTTCTGAGCATCTCGGTGGCATTTTTGGGTCAATGCTGAATCAACACTGGTCGTGTACTGAACTTTATCCAACTATGGAGTGAAGACAAGTATGTCAAATGAAAAGACGAGACCTCATCAGCAATGGTCTGACCTCCATCTGTGACACAGATTGTCTTCCATTCTTTAACTTCCTCCTGGCTATTACTCAAGTGAATGTTTTGATTATTGCCATGAGCTTCTCTTTGTTAGTTGTCCTCACGCTGCCCACTTTCCCCTCTGTTCGTCTTCAAGTGACATTTGATTTTGATCGCAAAGCAAAGGGTACCTTCAAAATGAAAGAACGTTTGTTCTTTTGTGACGTAATCGCCGTCGGTCGCCGTCTGAAAGGCAACAATAACTCTCCGACCAAATACAATGTTCATTTTTAAAAGCTCTCAAATGCAATTGAATCCAATTTCAATCGAAAGCCATTTTTGTTCTGCTCAGGGTCACCAACAATTCAAATGCTTTGATTCATTATGACAACAAAAGTGTGAAGAAGACTAGCAAGACTTTTCCTAAAGCTACGATCCGTAACTTTCGCCTCTCTGGTGCCACCTCTGTTTGAAACATAAAATTGCAGGTTACTTTACGCACTTTTTGTTACATACCCTGAAGTCAAATGAAGCCAAACTGACATTTCCCAGACTTAGACTCGACAGCGCAAATTATAAATCATTATTATAAATTTACCGTAAGGAATCGGGGCAAGATAAGAAGACTGTGTTGAATACAATACCTGTTTTTTTGTTTATAAATTGTTATATTGTTATATAAATGAATAATACAAAGCAGAACTCGTGTGAAAGGCTGTTATTAAACAGATGGACGCTGTTTCATTTGCTTATTAAAAAGCAGCTATAATTAAATGGCAACTTTACGACATGCCAGTTTTCTGAGCATATCATATAGAACATCTACACATCAGTAATCGGTGTCAGAGCAGGAACTCTGGAGGAACATCATGTCGGTACATCTCTCCATCAGTAAGGTCTTGTTTTGAACTTAACATTTAATGAATGAAACCACACAGTGGTTTTCATCAGAACAATTGATGTGAATTAGCATATATGTATCTCTTATAGGGACACTTTACTTGAAGGGAAATAAAGTGTAAAGTCAACCACATAATTACTCGGACATTTGCTTAGCTAAAGTAAAATTCAAAGCAGGCTCTTCGAATCTTACACCAATGAGAGGAAACCTTTGCCGTCCCTGCTGACTGAATATGTTATATGTAATTAATACATTCTACATGATCCTAATCATCAGAGGTTGAGTCTGTACATGCTTTCATTGAGCTGGCCGGTGTTTGGAACTTTAAATGTGACTTGACACCATGTTACTGACACTTAAATCACATGCTCCTACATGCTTTTTTTAAATTCACACTTATTATTTCTGCTACTGTTTTTTGTTCCATCTTGACAGGTTGTTGAGGATCTGCTGAGAGGGAACATGGCCTCACTCCCACCTCAAGTCACCCCATGACCCTCCTCAGCGAAAAAAAGTATGTTTTAAAAACGTTCCAGGAACGTTCTCATACATTGGCTAATGTTCTTTAAAAGTTCACTTAAAGCTATCAAAAATGTTCTTGCAGTAATGTTCGTCAAGTAAGTATTAAGTTTTATATCAAAAACGTTTCCTGACTTGAATGACACATCAACGCTGTGCGAGACGGAACAAAGCAGGTCTCAGAAACAACCTCAACTGCTCCACCAGACAATTCAGACAAAACTACATATTCATCTGAGCAAACACAAAAGTGACAGGAAGCAGCAAAACAGCCATTACTGTCGATGCTCTGGGCTCATTCATCGCACCAGCAGTGGTTTGAAGAAAAGTTTTCAGATGGAAAACATAACTACCAATTTATCATTGTTATCTCTGTCGGTCTCCAACAAACTACCTCATGTCGTGTCAGACCACAGAATCCAAAAACCTCTTTAATTCACCCAGTCATAAATGACAGAAAATATGTCACGCAAAAGCCACCCAACGGTGTCCAATTCAGTGCCAAGGAGAGCGATAACTTTTACTTTTTTAATCACAATCTAAAACGTATATTTTGAATCGGTGATATATTTAGTCACACAGAATGTTTTTTATAATAATTTAGTGATATGTGTGTCTCCCTCTGTTAACTCCATAAGCATGAAGTATTGGTTCACTCTGTATTGCTTAATAATGGGTTTAAAAATGCAGTGTAACTGGCTGGACTACAGATATGATCATTTTCACATTAAAATACACAAGTAAGACAGGTGGTGGGTAACGTTACAGCCTCCAGTTATCATGTGTACATAGCAAAAGCGAAAGAGCCAAATAAAACAAAGATAAAAGCAGACGTTCCTCCGTCCACAGAGCTGGAACAGTCAGTGATATGTTACTGGAGTCTATGGCGTCATGAGGCGATGGTGGCTGTCACTGTTTCTCCTTACCGTAGCTCATACATCTCCACACCTAAAGAAAACCTTCTGGATTCCTGACCTTGATAAAACAGCATGCCAGAGTTTACTGTGCGGGGACCGGATTCACTTTCATGTTCTCACAAAACATGAATATATGTGCAGGTGTGTGAAGTGTATTTATGTAGCTGTTAGGAAGGGAATCAAACATACGCCATGTTTCTGGGATTACCACAGCCATTATGAAGAGAACATAAACACTAGATGTATAGCATCAACGGTAAGCTTTGACTTTTTTAGTTTTTTCAGATTTTAAACGCACACAATAGCCGTTTAACATTATATATTTTTTTATATTATATATTTTTATCTGTGCCAGAAAGAACCGAAAATAAACGTAAATATCCGAAATAAACGGATAAATAAAAAAAACAATAAAATAAGGTTTTTAAAAAACCTTTAAAAAAGGTTTTGCTAATGTTTTCTGTTGTAATTTTTACTATACTGAAACCATATAGACAGACTGGATTTATAGAAGTTCTGTGACACATGAATAAGTTCTGAAAGGAGCTCACTGCTTCCCGCAAGCGTTTTGTTTTTTCATTTCAAGATAACTGTTGATTGGTTTTATTTATAACCCCAAATCTCACTCTATTAATCTCATAGATTATTAGACGCTCGCTAATACGGAAGATGCATTTATCTGCACGTGGCATTACTTCAAAAACACGTCCCATCATTGGCATATTCCATGTAAAACAAAAGAGCATCACAAAACTGGACAAGTGGCTGAAGGAGAAACTCACTGATTGGACGACGGAGCGTCCAGGTCGATCCACAGATGTATCTCCAGTAGTTGCTACTGAAGACGCCCCTGAGAGAAGACTAGCCAAGATATTACAGAACATCTTCCCATCTGCTGCACGGCTGAAGATATTTTCTCATGAGAAGATGCACAGACAGGGATTAACCATCTGTGCTACACACCAGCCTACAAGATCTTCTCAGCAGCACAAAGAAGCAGATATTCAGTTAGCGGAGAGTACTTTGAAAACTGGATCCAATTCCAGCAACGATACTCCTGACCATATGGAAAAACTTAATTCCATATTAGTAATGGGACATGTCAGAGAACACAGTAAAGCTGAGGAGAACACAGCTGGACCAGAAGATCATTCAGATGTTGAGTTGGTGGCAACAGGTGAGACCTCAAGTGTTTCGACAAATGTCCCAAGCCACAACACACAGATACTAACTGACTCAACACATGGAAACCAAGTTCTGCTGAGAATGTTTAGGGAAATATATGGAAACCATTATATATGGAAACCAATCCCACAAAATAACAAAATAGTTTTCACAGTGATTTGGAGCCAACAGACAGGAACCAAAGACGCCCCAAAGGCTGAAATACCCACGACAAAGCTGTTGACGGAAAGCGACGCGCCACAAGATGAGACTCAAGCAGTAAATTCAGTAAGATACTTCAACAGCAGAACTTTGCTGAAATCTTCAGAAGGTAAAACCAGCCCAGCGTTTGTCACCACGGATGACAAACTCAAACCAGATGTTGACAAGACGGTTTTAATATCTGACATCACAGATGATGAACCAGATCATGGTGGTAAACAAGCATCATTAACCAACACTGAAATAAGGTTAACCACTAAACCTCAGGAGAACCGCATCATACAGGTGACAGAAACCCAACTCAAGGAAAAAAGTGAGAAAATTATAAAATTAAAAAATATTCTTAAGGTATTAGTGTCAGAACTTTTCAAAACAGCCAAAAAACATCCAAATATAAAAGGTAGAAACAGATGGAAAACACAAATCGATACGAAACCAAATAAAACCGCAGAATCAAGCGTGTTTCAAAGAACAGGGAATTTTGACAAAGAAAGCACAAACAATATTATGTTGTCCATGAAATACCTAAAAATTCAATCAAGTGAGCCAAAGAGACTGGCCACCTCCAGAAAATATGTAAAAATGGTCACAGTTACAAAACAACAGATGGGAATTACAACAACGCTGCTCGTAACAGACGGCACGGCAGAACTGGAGAGACCCTTCTCAGAAACTGAAGAAAATGAGAGGAAAACATCTTTAGAGAGCACAGCAAGTGAGCTGACAGCGAGGGCAATTCAAGAAAATATGCAAAATGGTAGAATAGGTCAGATTAGTAGTAGCAATATTAAATTTAGAAGGGCAAAAACAACATCAAAAAATAAGTTTGTCAGAGACACAGCAAGTGGAAATGTGTTATATGAACAGCAGGCAAAGACAGAATATGCAGAGAGAGAGAAACTGGTCACAACAGAGACATCACGAGCGACACAAGTCAGTTTCAGAAATGACGGGCCTACTGTCCAGCCGACCAATCAAAACACTGAAATAGAGACAGAACTGAGTACCAAACGCACAACAAAGACAGAAACAGGAAATCCTAGCAAATACACAGACAGACAGTCAGAACCTGTTGATTTAAATTCAAAACATTCTGACCCAAATGATTCAGATGAATCAGTAACACCACCATCTTCAAGACAATCTGAATATACCGTCACAAAGATGGAACATGAAATAGGAACAACAACAGAGCTTCATCTTACAACTGAAGGTACAACCAAATTCAGGAAATCAACATTAGAAGATACAAGAGCTGTGGAGAGAACAGCTACCACATACAAACAGAGCCAGTCAGAAGCTTCTGCTACAACTTCTAAACACCTTAAGACAGAAGTTTTGAACAGTCATGTCACAACAGCTACTACCGGTCAATATATCAACACCATCACGCCGATGAAACAGGAAATGACACTGGCTCCTCCTGAAACAAAATCTACTAAACAGTCAGAGAGCACACAGGCAAAAAATGACACCATTTCAGGAAAAACATCAATGAAAACAACAGAAATTCTGCCAACGGTGGCAGCCAGTCAAGAGAAAACAGCGCGCTTGGTAGTGACAGAAATCCCTCAGCTGCTGCATACAGATGGAGACGGCTGCTTTGGGCTAATTCATCGCACTGCATCAGGGTTGAAAAGATGCCAGGAAAAGATGACAAAGATGATCTCATTTAATACTACTCCAAGATCACACGTGCCAACGACTTTACGACAGAAAACAGAGTCAATCAGAGAGAATCAAACTTCAGATGAAAACAAGCACTTCTACTATCACAACGGCAAATTTACAAGAACTGGAGATCTGGAACCAGTGCAGGATTATGATAAAAACACTTACTCGCCATAAAACAAAGATCATCCAGTAGTTGTTTTGTCATAATGTGGATATTAACTAAATTATTGATTCCTTTTTTATTCATGGCAAATGACGATTAAATATACCTATATATAGCATTTTATTAAGTACTCTGAAAGAGAAAAAAATAAAATTGTGTGATATTTGTACACTTTAAGATGCAATCCGAACCATAACAGTGCAGATTACTTACTTTTCATTGCCTGTTTGTTTTTAATAATTACATTTCAGTTTTTTATTTAAGTAATAATTAAACGACCAAGCTATTGATTGTTTGTGCTACCAAAAATAAAATTTGATTAAAAAAGGAATATTATTACCTGGTATTACAGACTGGGCGTGATTAGTAATTCTCAATGGGGCGGAGGTCGCCTGTATTCAGACTGATGTCCTGTCAGGATAAACGCGAATGAAATGACATAATATTAGATGTCTAAGATTGCGGTCAGTCAATGTCTTAACAAACAGGCTGCTTTCTGAGAATAGCGGCTTACGTTTGCAAACAAATGGGAGTGTCAAAATGGGACTCCAGGTAAGACAAAAACAAAGCGCTAGTGGACGGCGCTGACTAGTGTCATGGGGAGCGACCGCTGTCAGATGTGTCAGACTCTCTCATAAACGAACAAGTTCAAATGAAAAAGTCAACGGAGCAGAGCACAGTAAGTCCGCGGTCTTGTTTGTTTAATACTGTTTCTCACTAAACTGCAAAACGCAAAGTTGCGCAAATAGCGCAGACTATATTGTCTTGCATGAACTGTTGAAGTGTACGTACGATCATTACGTTAGTGCTTTTAATTATTGTGCATTTGCAACGCGATTCGATTAGATGTGATTATGAATTATATTTGTTTGATCTTTCGTGGTCAGATCGGGTGCTTCGCCTTGTTTTTATTCCCGTTTGTAACATTTGATGAGTTTGAGAAAGAAAAACAGCATTAATAATCTCACTAAATAATTTAAGATTAACGCAACACTTTGTTTAATAAAGTGTTATTTCTATTAACGCAGAAATGGAGATTTCATAAAGGAATTGATGTGCTTTTTTGCAAACTCTGTCTCATATTCCAGCGCGTATTTTTATGATGTAAAGTGATTAAAGGTAGATTAGTCAACATGCGAAATGTACCGATGAAATTTGTTGCTCATAAAGTAAAATTCTGTGTACTGTGTAGGATTATATTTCATTATACTATTCATTCATTATCTGAAACCATATTATAAACAC